>JAQQPU010009497.1:2026-32604 GCA_029168905.1 Artemia sp. Kazakhstan ARC1039
GACAAAACACTACTGAAATATTCCAACTCTTGCATTTCAATGAAAGAAATCCAAAATGAGCTTTGAAAAATCAAGAGAATGTAAGTGTGACATGGTAAACCACGACAAAACACTAATGGTGGGAGGGGGAGCCAAAAGTTGGGGGGATGGGGATCCTTTTGTCTCAAAATGCGCATCAACCAAAAATGCGCATCAACCATCAACCCACAAAATTCAATCGTATTAAAGAACATCAACCAATAGCATTGTCTTACGCCCACGCTCAAAGGAAATCTAGTAATACATTGCGAGTTTAAGATGTAGGTGAGACATTGGAGGGGGAGGATTTCAAGGTTACAGCATTGACTAAACTAATCATCAGAGTAAATAAGGCAATCTCACAGTTACGGCACACAATATATCCTATGATTCTCTCACCAGAAGACAGATTGGCCATTAAAAATAAGAAAATATGTTGCGTTTGTAAGGGGAAGTTTGAAGAGGGTAAAGTGAAGGGAAGGGGGCTAAAGGGAAAGGAAGCAAAGAAAAAACCTGCGACCATGATCATATATGGCAAAAAATTTCCTCGGGGAGGAGTAACTTTCGTGGAGTGGCCCATCAATCGTGCAGTGTAAACAGTACTTTATACCGGTTTTTAAACACAACTTAAATTATGATTTGAAATTTATTTTACCAGCATTGGCACGATAGCAGAAGGGTGGAGTTGAAGATGGCGGTTGGGCAGATGGTTGATTCAAGTACAGAAAAGCGACAATTTTGATAGTTTGCCCCTCCTTAAACAGTACTTTCCAGATGATGAAATGTATGATTTATTAATGTGTAAGAGAATATATGCATATGATTAGTATACTCCATCTCGAAGCTAAGTGAGGAGAAACTTCCGCCCATTGAAACATTTTATAATTCACTTACTGATAGTCAGTGCACCACTGCCGACTATAAATTTGCAAGGAGGGTCTGGGTCAAGGAGGATGTAAACATGGATGGGATTATTGCAAAATGTACTTGGCAAGTGACGTATTGACTCTTTTGAACATTGTTTGTAAAAACAGGGATGAAATATATTTGGAATTTGGCTTGGATTTAGGTTATTATTTTTCAACTCCGCATCCAGTGATGGATTTAATTCTAAAAATCAGTAAAGAAGAAATACGTCTCATCAACGACGTGGATCAGCACATATTTGTAGAAAGATCAATGAGGGGAGGGTATGTTTTTCACGGGGAACTTATGATGAAAACTGATCCAAATGGGCAAAACTCTGTCGACGGTGTAAAGTCAGATGCAAATTTTTAAGACTTGGATTCTCTATATCCCTCGGCAATGTCTCACTACTGCTTGCAGTGTAGTAATCACAAATGGCTTGACAAGCCTTGTGCTACAAATTTCCCCGACATTTTTAACTAAACAACACTTTTAACTAAAATAATTAAAATTGTAATAAATGTTTACGGTAAAGCCGAAAAAAATCTACTAATGCAATAGTGTTTGGGAAGAGTCTTGTGACCAAATAAAGGCTATTGCTGCTGCATTAGATACTATGCCGGTACGATTCATACGGGGACTTGATGTTTTCAATATTATTGAGCCAAACTCTTGGCTAATCATTGATGGTTTAGCTGAATCCATTGAACAGTAGTCTCAGGAAATGTGAAAACTCTTTACTGTTCGCTTACATGATGAACAAATTTCCATAACCCTAGTTCTGCACAATCTCTTTCATCAGAGCAAGTGTATAGAACACTTGCTTTGAAGTATACCTACTATACTATTTGCAGATTTGTTTGTGATTCAAGTTCTCTAATACTACTACTACTTCTACTACTAAACACTCACCGCAGCACCAAGCCACTTGAGGGCAACACAGCAAAGCACCCTCATCCTTCATTCCAATCTATTCAAAGCCTCCCTTTTTAAACCCTCCCAAAGAAGTTCCCATTTCCTTTAAATCTTTCTTTATGACGTCCTCCCATCCCAGACGAGGACAACCTGCTTTCTGTTTAGCCCTAGACGGTTGGGCGAAAAAAAACATCTTCGGCAATATGTCATCCTTCATTCGCAAAACGTACCTAGCCACCTCAACCTTTCTTTCATTAATGCCCCAGAGAGCGGTATTGATCCATGTTTTTCGTACAGCCTATTGTTTGAAATACGGTCAGTCAGCCGGGCACCCAGAACAATCTTTAAGAAATTTCTCTGGAAATCATCTAGCAAATATTCATCGTCTTTTCGGAGCCCATGCTTCAGATTCATATTTGACCACTGTCATCACTATAGCTTCTAATATTCTTATCTTGGTTTGCAGACTTAACCTCCTTTTCTTCCAAATTTTTGTAACTGTGAAAAAAACACCCTGAGCTTTGGCTATTCTACTTTTAACATCTTCATTGATCCCACCATCTTTACTAATAATACTACCGAGGTAAGTGAAGCTGCCCACCTGATCAATATTTTCATTAACCAACGTCACCATTTCATCTTCACTTATTCCTAGCCTTAGTGACTTAGTCTTGTTAACATAAATTTTCAACCCTATTATAGCACCCTGAACTCGCAAAACCTCTAAAAGTTCATTCATTTTGCTAAAACTTTCATCTAAGACGCTTAAATCGTCAGCATAATCTAAGTCCAGGAGACTTTTTCCTCCCCATTTGATTCTGTGGTCTCCCGTTACCTTTCCAGTGCTCCTTAAGACAAAGTCCATCAAAATAATCCATATAAAGGGGGATAGAACACAACCCTGCTTTCTTCCAGATTTAATGCAAAACCAGCTGCTAACCTCATATCCTACCTTAACCGCAGCAGTGTTGTTCTCGTACATAGCACTAACCACTTTAATGTATCTGTCTGGTATACCATACAAGGATAAAATCTTCACCAAAGCTCTTCTATAAACAGAATAGAACACTTCCTCATAATCTATAAAACTGAGGTCCAAATGTGTTTGACAACTCAGGTACTTCTCAATTATTAACCTAAGAGTGAAATTTTGGTCGACACATCCTCTACCTTTTCTAGAACCGCATTGTTCTTCTCTTAAAACATTGTCTATGGCATCTCTCAGTCTAAAAAGTGTCGTACTACTAATTAATTTACTACCTACAGAATCCTGACTAATGCTTCGATAATTACCACACTAACTTTTATCACTTTTCTTATAAAGTGGCTTAATTAAGGTTTTCCTAAAATCTTTAGGTACTTCCTCTTTTTCAAAAATCAAATTCATAATCTCAGTAACTTATTTCTAACTTCAGAGCCATCATATTTAAGAAATGCATTTACCACCCTATCAGCACCTGGAGCCTTATCATTTTTTAATTCTTTTATTGCTGTCGCTAATTCTTCCTCAGAAAACAAATATTCCTTCACATCTAAGGTATCACAAACTTTTTCATTTTCCTATATATCTTTTCCTGCAACTCTATCTCGGTTTAGCAAATTCTCAAAATGTTCTGCCCATCTCTCTTTAATTCTTTCCTTATCGATAATTGTGGCCCCATTCCTATCTTTAACTGGGTCAAGTCCAGATTGACTATTCCCTCTCAATTTATTAACATGCAAGTACAATATTTTACTATTATGACATCTAGCTGCATCTTCCAGATCCTCGGCAATTTTTTCCATAGCCTCCACTTTACACCTCCTTAGTTCATATTTTAATGCTTTCTCCACTTTCTTTACATTCCTTTTCTTTTCATATGATTTATCACTCAGATAACTCTTGCACAAATCCTTTCACCTTTTTATTAAAAATAAAGCCTTTTCATTAATATTCTTAGCTGCAGTCCTAGCTTTCTTCCCTAAGAAACCTTCAGCAACTTCATAAAATAAATTTTTAAATAAATTATTCCAACCATCTTCACATTATCAAATTTTAAACTCTCAGTTTTAGTATTGAACTGTTCCTAGAGTGTTTCTCTCAAATTTTCATCCTGGATTCTACCAACATCTTAACTTCCCGGGAGGTAGTTATCCTATCGAAATTTAACCTTTAAATTAACCCTTGACACTACTAGATGGTGATCTTTACTTTAACATCAATTATAGCACTCCTATATACCCTAGTATCTTGTATTGATCCTGCCAGTCTTCGGTTTACTGTAACATATTTAATAAGGTTTGCTGTCTTACCATCACGTGAATACCATGTTAACTTATGATCTATTTTATGACCAAAACACCGTATTGGTTATAACTAGGTTGTTATACTTACAAAATTGCAATAGTCTGTATCCATTACTATTTTTTTTCCTACACCAAATTTACCTAGGATAGAATACCATCCATCTCTTTTTCTACCAACCTGGGCGTTAAAATTTCCTAGTTAAAGCATCATGTTTCTACCTGGGACCCTGTCTCTTTGCTCCTGTAACTATAATTAAAATTCATCCTAGTCACTAGTGTCTCCGTCAGTCGGTTCTAAAGGGGCATATACTACTATAACTGATACCCTGAACATTTTAGTCATAAAATGAACAATTAGTATTCTATTATTAATACCTTCCCAGCCTTAACAAGCCTTAGCAGCTTCCTTATTCATCATGAGCCCTATTCCCTGTCTTTGTACGACATCCTTCCTTCCTGAGTAAACAAATTCTATATCACCTAATTTCATGCTTCCTATCCCTGGGATGTGAGTTTCTGAAACTCCTAATAAGTTCAGTCCGAATCGTCTGAATTCGTCAGTAAAAATGTCGATACGATGGTAATTTTTTAACGTCGTAATATTCCAAGTTCCAATTTTCATGTTCTTTAAATCATTGAAATTATTTTGGCCTCAGGAAAAGCAATTATACCGGATACCAGTGCAGGACGAGGATTACATATCTTCTCAAGTCTACACTGAAGTGCTTAAGCCGGCTTAGAATCGGACAGAAAGAAGTCCCTGGGACCTCCAGGGATGGAGGCTTTGAGCACTCCTGGGCCCATCTTGGTCACAACATGGTCTTCAGCACTTGGCGATGCACTTCGATCAACAACAGTCGAAATCCTGTACAGACAATCTCAAGCCTATTACCTCCGACTCATTATATATTCATGCCTACAAATATTATGCTACTACTTGGACAACCCTTGGTAGATAAATTAGCTAGGAAGAGGTTTTTCAGCCCGAAGACGCCCGTCAAAACATACCAAGTCCAGAAAAATTACCCAATAATCAGAATCTCGTGCGAATGCTATGTCGTTTATTAGGCTATAATTTTTTCGAGGTGTGCCACACATGAAGTGGGAATAGAGTTGACCGCAAGGTCTCCAGTCTTGAAGGTACCTCGAAAGGGTCGAGGCAGCCCTTTGCAGAGGCCGTTTTCCATAGATCTGGATCTTACACCCTGCCACAGTTGTCCTCCTATAGAGGATCCACCCGCGATGATGTTCTGCATTAGCAAGCAATGTAACCCATTAGTGGGAGAAGGTTTGTAACTCAGGTAACCTGTGGACACACAAGTGAGCCCTTTTGAGTGTACATTTGAGGGGCCTTCTTCCCCCTCCGCCTATATTTATGATCCCTGCTGAGGGTGCCCCAGTTTCCATTATGGACCCCCAGGGACAATTTTCCCCTTGGTCCGTGCCTCCTATGGAGGTGCTCTACATATAATGCTCAGGATCAAGTACGTAAAAGGATATCAGAGGATGATGTACCAGATCATGTGTTAAATTTAATTTCAATGATTTTCACAAACAATATTTGCTGTTTGCTTGATTTTACTGTATTTTATATTAAAATATAATTTTAACATAATTTTATATTATAATTTTATAATTGTTATATTTTGTCAAATATCTGAAACTCAATCCCAGCTGAAATCATTGTGACAAGACTATTTAAGAAGTTCTAACAAAATTATCTTAAAGTTCAATTTGGTGGAGAACACGTCTTTTTCTTTGTCTTTGTATTTGAAACAAATAAATAGTTTGAGGCGGATTATGTCTCCGTTTGATTTTTATTTGCAGCACCGCAGAGAAGCACTGAAGAACAGGTTACTACTTGCAGCACATGTGCTGTATGTCAAACTTGTATATAGTTTTGTTTAAATACTTTATTTCAATCTTGAAAACTGTTTTTTATTATATATTACCAGTACTGGAATTTGTCGGATGATACCCAATACTCACGAGGATGGAGTACAAAGTTCCTTGCCCCCTCCCCCACTCAAACAAAAAAAATAGTGACTTTCCCCCCTACCTCTCCCTAAAGAAATGAAAATACATACTTGATCCCAGAGCCCTGATACAAAAAGGGTAGATTTACTATAATTTAACTTCAACATTTGGCAAAACAGCCATTTAATATATTATCACGTACTGAAACAACTCCTATCAGATTTCCTTGAGACCTGAGCTGACATATCGATTTAAAATAAATTGTTTGGACTTTAGTAGGAACCCATTATTACATACAGAAGGGACTCCATATATGGGCATAGAATTAATCTAAGTGAGTACACATAATTTGTGCATGTTTTTTGGTCTGTTTATTGATGGTTATTTGATGGTTTTGTTCTGTTTGATGGTTATTTGATGTTTTTTTTCATGGTTATATGATGGTTTCTGTTCTGTTTGTTGATGGTTGTTTAATGATTATGAGTGTTGTTCAATTTATTTGTTGTTTTCTTGGATGTAGACATAAGTCCAACAACAATTGCTGGATGTAGACACAAGCCCAACAACAATTGCTTGATGTTTCTTGGATGTCAACATAAGTTCAACAACAATTGCTGGATTATCGATTCTAACGGGACAGGATCACGTGTCTCTTTCTAGGCCAATCAGGAGATGTTTCTAAGTGTATTGATCCGCTAACAGGACAGGATCACATGTCTCTTTCTAGGTAAATCAGGGAGTTACGTAAAGTTTCCCTTACATCACAATTCAGCCTTGAGATTTTGCTTATAATGGACATGCGTTGAGCTTAAATTATCATACCGTCTCAAGACATCATGGAGAGAACATCAAGTATTGTTGATTTGGAAGCTTTAGCTACACATATTTATAATGTGAGTTCTGATTAGTAAATTTTCTTAGATTATTTCCAAATAAAATAATTTTTGTAGTCCCTTTCCAGTATATTCAAATTCAGGATATAGCCTCCCCCCCCCCGAGGGGGAAGAAGGGCTCTCCACTATGTGATGTCTTTAGTCGTTAAAAAGCGTAAAATACGCTCTTTTTTGAAATTTGACCCCCCCCCCCCCCCACCGTTAACGATTTTAATTCTATCATTGGAAGTTATTCTCTTTCTCGAAAAAAGGTGACTTTTTCCCCCGTCTGCATTTTCAATGAACCTTTCTGAATCCTAGCAAAAGTGACAACTGACATCCATCAACTCTTAGATATTAATATGCCGATTCCCAATATGCCTTTAAGCCGCTAACCTGACTTAAACATTCCCGTAAACAGGCTAAAACCTTAATTATTGCATCCCGTCAAATGCACATCCTGTGTAACTCAATTACAATAGTCGGATCGAGCTTAATATCTGATTAACCAAGAAAAATTGTTTCACAAAAAAGATGCTTTTTCTGGTAAAATTAAAAACATATTTATCATATGTTTATACAGTAAATTTTATACATATTTATACAGTAAATCCTTTGAATTACAAGGGGGGCTGGTGTCAGTTATAATAAATATTTTCAAATGGAAACTGTTATTGGTCCCTTTTTAAGAGGTCATTACCTATTCGAAACAGAAGGGTGGGGACCGTGCGTAAGTTATGGGGTTCGCTTCTAACAACTTCGTTGTAAGGTGAAACAAACTGTTTCTTCGTGTGAACTGCAAAGAGATGGATTAATTGTGCAGATATGTGCACCCTTTTGGCAAGGAAAATAGTGTAGCCTTTCCTATATATAACCCTGAAGTTTAGTGTTTGCTTAGCTTTTAATTATACCAAATTTTGTCTGCTATATTTATGGCTGGCTATTTCGAGATCTAGATTTTAAATCATTGACCTGGGGGCACTAATTTTTCTTCTCTAACAGTGAGTCGTTATTTTATACTAAATTTTTTCTTCTTTTTAAGGACAATTATGAGAAATGCCCCTCTCCCAGTAAGAGGGCAAGGGGTAATGATGTAACTCCTATGTAACGGCTGGAGATGGCTGCCTCATCCAGAGCCCCCCACATCCGTTCCGGACCAGCGCTGCCTGCCCAAGTTCCATTCGCGCAGGCACCGGTACAGCCTGGCAGAAAATTAAAGAGAGAGTGAATGGCTGCTCACACGATGGTGAACGCCGCTGGCTCATCTGTGCAAGCCAGTGACATCGTTGCCGCAGCTACACAAGATTGTGAGGTTGCCCCCTATCAAGCATTGCCGGGCCCATTACGAGCAACGCAAGACGAGAATTATATGGCCCCTACAGCTCTCAACATGCAAGCTGTAGACCTACATGTAAGTTTAAATTTTATTTGTCGCTAAAGATTTTTTCTCCCAAAGGAAATATAACGTTCTCCTTTTGAACTGTTTAATTATTGAATCATGTCAAGTGCATGCATTCAGCCTGCTAAATTTTCTTGAATTAGGTTAGCGAAGCCAAAAAAGGCACTATATTCCGGTCATGATTTCCAATAGTAAGTAGCAAAATCTATTGCGATATTATTTCTCAAGTAAAAACTGTTTTATTAACGAATGGTTAATCTTGCCTCTACAGATATCATAAAAACAACTTTTTATCAGAATGAGTTGTGTATCATGGCAGGAGAGCACCTGAAAGGGATAGGCTATCCATTTCAACCAAGTAAAGACCCCGGTTTTTTCCAAAGCAGATAAAGAGTATTAATATGAAATTTTCGGAGGTTGTTTGAACAAAATCAAAACCTACTATGTCATGTTTTAGATTGTAAATATCTTATATCGCTATTAAGTTGGAAATTGGAACTTTCAGGATATATAGAGTAGGGAACAGTGAATTAACCAAATGCTACTATGTGCATACTGCTTCTGCTGCTACTACTACTACTACTACTACTACTACTAAGCGTGTTTTAAATAATACGTAAATAATAATCCAATTTTAAAAATAGGGTGATTTAGACACTTTAAAAATAAGCTATTTTCTTTTATAGACTGGATTGGTTCCATATTCTCTGTCTCTCCCCTCATCAGTTGAAGAAGAAACAAGTCATGAACTCATTGACGCGTCTATGGAATTTCATGACATTCAGAACAATGAAACATCACCTATCAACGAATGGCATGGTATTGTTAACTCTATTGAAATACCTTGTGATACTGATAATTTATTGACTAATTATTTCAATCTAGATAATAGCACAGTTGAGCAAGACAATGTAGCTAGTTTAGAGGGCGACTTGCTATATCTAAGTCCAAGTACATTGCAAATTTTGTATGATTTTGCCAATGAGTTAACTGAGAACCCTCCCCCCACTGATTTAATGAACATAGTTGCTATTCAAACAAATGAAATGACTCCAGTGGATTTACATGGCCCTATTATTGAAGAAAGTGGGGGTGGGGGGATAATATAAAAGAGGGGGAGGGTAACATTACACAATTTACAATACTACCAGAATTCTGTCAATCAAATTCGGTATTAAATACACTAGTCGTTTATAGTGCAACCTTTAGGGATCCGTTTAATTCACTTCTGGGGGGGGATTTTATATTTGACCCTATAGATATTGTTCATGTATATGTAGAAAAAATTCGTGCACTGTTAGAAAATCAGATTCAGTTTTGGGGGGGTACGGACTCTATTAAGGTTTCAATTGTTTTAAAGATATTTTATTTAAATGAGGGCAAAAGCGAGTTGTATGACCACTATGTACACACCGAGATGTTAGTGGTCTATCCTCATTTGGAAAATTATGAAACAAGTCTAATGCAGTGGATAAACCACATTATTACGCATCTCGAAAATTATTATGAGAACGGGAGTGGGTCCATAGATTTATTTATTGAAATTTAAGCATTAATATTTGTAAACTTAAAAAAAGATTTTATTTTAAGAGGGGGGCATAGGGTTAAGGGTACAGTTTTAAAATATCATCCAGATTTAGAAGGTTGTAAGGGCGTTTAACGAATCTGTTTTAAAACTAGCCAAAATGTTTCATGTACGCTTTCCTCGTATCAGCTTTCGAACCTCTACAAAATGACGCTACAAAGAAAAATTTGGAATACTAGGCTGTACATGAGAAGGAGGGGTCTGATTTCCCCCCTGTAGATTTCTCTTGTTTAGAGGGAAAATTTCCAGTAACGCTCAGGTGAATTGATATTTTTCAAAGGGACAATGCTCATTTAAATATCGGTGTTACTGTGATCCAATATGAAACTGAATTTGAGGATGGAGCACGTTCTAACAAAAAGGGGGTGTTGTTCCCAGTAAGGGGCCCGTCAATTGAATTGGTGAAGCACTGGGTTTGTTTTTTGTATACACCACCTAGTGAACCCAATGCAATTGACCATTTTTGTTTGTTGTATACACCACCTAGTGAACCCAATGCAATTGACCATTTAACCCAATTACAAATATCAGTAGACTTATGGGGGAGGGTAAAACACATGGGACACGTTTCTACTGTCCAACATGCCTGTCTAGATTTCATAGTGATTTAAAACTGCAGAATCATATGAAGCATTGTAGGCGGCATGGCTATCAATCAGTGGAAACAGTTTCGGGTGAAAGGGCCATTTTAAGATTTAAAAATTTTCAAAATACGCTCCTTCAAAGCAATAAGATCGCTTTGGATTGTGAAGCCAGGCTAGTGGATGGGAACGACACCCTATTTCTGAATCAAATCAAACAACATCAATCTATTAAGGTTTTCTATGCCCACGCACAAAGAGACAACTCTAACACAATGCAGTTGTTAGAAATAGTCGAGACGTTGGATGAGAATGAGTACATGATCAAGGCATTGACTAAATTAATTGTCACTGCAAATGGAGCTATTTCACGTTTGAGAAATACTCATTACCCAATGCTGTTGTCCGCAGAGGATCGTCTGGCGATTAAAAATCATAAAATATGCTGGGTTTGTAAGGGAAGTTTTAAGAGGGGACTAAGGGGAAAAGGACTAGGGGGAAAATAGGGAGAAGGGGAAAGTGAGGGACCATAATCACTTGTGGCAGGAAATATCGTCAGGGGATAGTAATTTTCGCGGTGTAACACATCAATCATGCAATGCCTCTCAAGTTTAAATGGCAGGTAGTGACTAATGGACATACGTGCTGCAATAAAATTCGGTTTTTAGATTCATATAGTATCTTCCCCAAGGCTTTGAGTCAATTGATTCAGGTGCAGAGAAGCGACAATTTTGATTAGTTTTCCTCTGCTTAAACAGCACTTTCCAGACAGTGAAATGTATGACCTACTGACCAGTAAAGGCATATATGCATATGACTATTACTGTTCTGGCTTACCGTTAAGCGAGGAGAAACTACCTCCAATTGAAGCTTTCTATAATTCACTTACCAATAGTGAATGCACTGCCGAGGAATATGAATTTGCCGAGAGGGTTTGGGATAAGGGTAATTGTAAAAATGGGTGGGATAATTGTAGATTGTACTTGGCCAGTGACATACTCACTCTAGTAGATATTGTCTGTAAAAACACAGATCAAATTTATTCAGAGTTTGGACTAGATATTGGCTACTATTTTTCCACACCACATTTGGTGATGGACTTGATTTTAAAAATTAGTAGGGAGAAAATAGGGTTGATCACTTCTGTGGATCAACATCTTTTTGTAGAAAGATCGATGAGGGGGTAGTTTTTTCATGGAGATCGCGTTTTAACAACAGATTCAAGTGGAAAAGACATTGGTGTAAAATCTAATGCAGTTTTCCTTGACAAGAACTCATTGTACCCCTCGGCAATGTCTCACTACTCTTTGCCATATGGAAATTAAAAATGGCTTGAGAATCCTTGTGAGATCCCCGACATTCACACCGTCGAGGACAATGGGCCACAAGGATGGTTCATTGAAATTGACGGGCACATACCATTGGAACTTCACGATTATGTCAAGGATTTTGTATTTCCTTGTGTCAATAGACATGTGACCAAGGAGTCGCTGAGCCCATACAGTCGATCTCTGGTCGATGATATGAGCATGCACTGGACCCCTCCAAGCAGAAACTGATTGCAGATCTAGACCCTAAACAGAATATCGTTGTTAACCATGTGCTTTTGCGATGGGTGGTGAACAATAGTTTCAAGATCACAAAAATACATAGGGCCCTCCAATTCAGTCAGAAACCATACTTGAAGACGTTTATCGACACCTTTGTCGGTAAACGCTCCATGGCAAAAAGTAAAGTTCAAAAGGGAATGTACAAGCTCATTTTAACTTCAGCGTTTGGCAAAATGTGTGAAAGCATACGAAACACATTGTGACGTCGTAACCTGGCGAAAAAGAATGTACACGAATTATTGCCGACCCTAATTTTACAACTTTCACGAGCATAGAGTCGAACATGGTTCTTCTACACAGGAAAAAGAGAAATGTTGTACTGAACAAGAATATAGCGGCAGGTAGTTCAGTACTGGAAATTTCTAAAAAGCTCATGTTGTCGTTTTTTTTACAATGTGTGCAAGGTACAATGGCCAAGGGAAGGGGAGGCTCAAGTTTATTATGGGGACACAGATTCTCTGCTGTTAAAATTTAAAACCGGGGATTTATCAAATGATTTGGAAAATGGGGCACACATCAGCTCGCGGATGGATTTAACCACCTGGAATGCGTCCCTCTACCCCGAGTTGGTGAAACTTCAAGCTCCCAATCAACTACTAATGTTAAAATCAGAGACAGGGAGCGATTTAATATCCAATGGGGTGTTCCCCGGTATTAAACTTTGTTGTGTAGAAACACACGACAAAGATTTAAAATAGGCGTGTAAAGGGGTGCCTACACACTTTGTAAAAAATAATTTCAACATGAGTGTCAACAGAAACTGTGTAGATAATTGTCTAGTGCCAAGAGTAAAGGTGCTAGCAATTCGCTCTCTGCAGTATAGAACCTATACTCTTAGAGTTGAAAAAAATGCCATGTCATGTATATCTGACAAAGTCTTTGTGCTCGAGAGTGGTGTAAATGTACTCCCCCACGGCCACTATCGAATTTCAGACCGGGTTGAATGTGTAGACTATCGCAACCAACTCGGTCTGGATAAATTAACTTAAATGCTCAAATAGTACAACCTAGCCTAACCTAACCTCACCCTTAAGGCAAATTGTGGTAACCCCTTAAGACAGCAAATCCATAAATTAGCTTAAATGCTCAAATAGTACAACCTAACCTAACCTGCTGCAGCGGCTATCGTATATTGTTTTTCTACAGCGACCCTAGGGTCCCGCCCGCTGCCGGCCTTCGGCCCCCGGCCCGGCCCGCGGTCCCAAGGGGTGGGGGTCCTTAGGGGAAGGGTATCTTTTAAATGTTGTCAATAGTCAGGTTTCTCATATTTTCTTAGTGTTCAACTGTGCTATTGTTCGTGTTGTAAGTTGTGTTTTTTTTGTCAATAAGTGAAAAATGTTGTTCTTCATGCTATTGTTATTGAACAAATAGTGTGTGCTATTTTAAGTTTTGTCAATAAGTGAAAAAATGTTGTTCCTCATGCTACTTTTGTACAAATAGGGTGTGCTATTGCTATTCGTGCTGCAAATTTTAAGTTGTACAAAATATGATGTCAATAAATGAAAAATGTTGTTCTTATTGTTGTTGAGCGAATAGTGTGTACTATTATTGTTCTTGCTGTAAAAAAAGGAAGTGTTTTTTGTCAATAAATGAAAAATGTTGTTGTGGTACAATAGTGCTGTTGTTAATAAATGAATGTACTATAGTTGTTCTTGCTATACAAAAAGTGCTATTGTCAATAAATGAAAAATGCTATTGTTGTACAATAGTGCTGTTGTTAGTAAATATTGTTGTTCTTGCTGTACAAAAAAAGTGTTTTTGTTAATAAATGAAAGAAATATTGTTGCTATTGTTCTTGTTGAACAAATAGTGTGTGCTATTCATGCTGTACAGAAAAGTGTTGATGTTAATAAATGAAAGAAATATTGTTGCTATTGTTTTTGTTCAACAAATAGTTTGTACTATTGTTGTTGTACAGAAAAGTGTTGAT
The DNA here is from genome assembly GCA_029168905.1 of Artemia sp. Kazakhstan ARC1039. Taxonomy (NCBI): domain Eukaryota; kingdom Metazoa; phylum Arthropoda; class Branchiopoda; order Anostraca; family Artemiidae; genus Artemia; species Artemia sp. Kazakhstan ARC1039. The sequence goes on from JAQQPU010009497.1 coordinate 16,106, forward strand.
GTTAATAAATGAAAGAAATATTGTTTTGTTTTTCTTGTACTAGATAGATCTATGGGAAAAAAATTATTTATTCATTGGACAAGTATGGTTTACAGTTAGTTGTAGTCCGACTTTTGTCAACAGCAGTATGTATCAATTTAAAACACCAATCAGATCATTTCTGTGTGGTCCATCAATGTCTGGGAAAACGACACTTTTAGCTAAAATAATTCAAAATTGCAATAAATTTTTTTTGGAAAAACCAAAGAAAATTTATTATTGCTATAGAATTTGGCAGGAGTCCTACGATCAAATAAAAGCTATTGCCACATCCATGCCAATACAATTCATACGGGGACTTGATGTTTTCAATAGTATTGAACCAAACTCATGGTAAGATTATTGATGATTTGGCTGAATCAATTGAACAGTTCTCACAGGAAATGCTAAAACTGTTTACCGTTCACTCTCATCATGAATACATTTCCATAACCCTAGTTCTAGACAATCTGTTACATCAGAGCAAATGTGTGAGAACCCTTGCTTTGAATTGCACCATCTATATTATCTACCGAGTTGTTCGTGATTCTAGCTCGCTAATAGCTCTCAATAAGCAAATATATCCAGGCGCTCCAAAATTTCCGCTGTCAGCGTACACTCAGGCGACAAATAAGCCCTACGGGTACATTTTGCTAGATCTTAATCAGAATACACCCAAGGATCTACGTGTAGTCACAGATATTTTTTGACAATGAAATTACTGTATATCTTCCTGTCATCTTCCTGTATATCTTCCTGTATATCTTCCTGCATATCTTCCTAACCTGTCAGTTAACACTAAGAACTGAATTGGGTTATCCCATAGCAATTTCAAAAGTTTTGGCTGTGATTACATGCCATTTTCGTCCCATCGTTCAACAACAAGATGTCTAATAGAAAAGTGGTATTCACTTGTCCTGATATTGACTGCTATGTTAATACTCTTGGCCCAAGACAACAGGGCAATGGAATGGACTATTACAAAGATCGCTCGTAAATGTCTGGCTATGGTCTTGGCAGTTGGTTTTATAAGCTGTTTCGCTCTTCACTACCACTGGCTAGAAAATATCTTGTACCGGCTGCGACAGATTTTGCATCCTCTACACTATACGATTGGGGCTCTGCCAAGGACTTTAAAAAAAGTGTTTCGGAAAATCTTAGGTCCAGTGCGCGAACCCTTGGCGAACAATTAAAATCTAATCAAAGTGGAAAAGGTTTAAAAAGGTCGAGAAACAGTGCACCACTCATCAATCTCTACTCAGTTCAGAAACGAAAGACATCACCCTTGTCAAAGAAAAGAAGGAAAAAGACAACACTTACAGTAAACAGTTGAAGAAGAAGCCCCAGGAAATGAATTGTTAGATCGAAACTGGATTTCTTTTCCTAAGATTTCATATATGCCGCATAAGGATTCCCAACCTTCAATCACTTCATCTTTAAATCTATTCAATGCAGAAAATGTTGATGTGAGTTTAAAACATGGATACTATAAACAATTTTATCCACAACAACTCCTCTCCGATAATATCCACCTTCAAATTTTTTCCAACGAAGACTAATTTATGGACATGTCTTCAACATTTATAGATTTGCAAATGAAAGTCCGGAAATACGATAATACATTGCCAATTTTTGCCGATGGAATATCCTATGAAAATTGTATATTACATAATTTATTTCGTCAAATCAGTGTCTACATAAATGGCACGCTGGTGAGCACAAGCAACAATCTCTCAAATTATACAAGCTATATGCAATTCATGCTGATGACACCCAAATAATACAAGGAATTGAGAGGCACCTCGAATGGATATGAATATATTACTAATACTGATAGTAAAGATGCACTTAAAAATGCTGCAACTAGTTGGAAAAATATATGTAAATGGAATCCCACTCTACAATCTATCTTTTGATAAATCATATAGGACATTGTATGAGTTGACCATGCAAACCCTAGATCATGATTCACTACAATTTGAAAAAGGTATAACCGATGAAATGTTTGCTAAAACACATGGTATCATTGTATTGGATTTGTCTGGCACCCTGAATATGAGTATAGTACGAACGGGGAGTGTGCGTTCAGAGTGTACATTTGCCGACCCATTAGCTGAGAGTAGTGCACTAATCTCACTAAATCAATTTGAAACCTATTGGGAAATTGCTCCCGAAGGCAGTGTTCCAATAGACCTTGCACCATGAACACCAGTCAATTAATCAATGGTTTTAATATGGAGCCCTATATGTACAAATACAGATCTTATTGTCTGCCCTCGGACTTTCTTGGAAAAATTCAAAGTGTCAATAATACCCTAATCATTGTCAATAGCAGTCTGTCGACTGTAAATACTGGCTATTGGTTGCGCATCTTTCAAACAATGAAGACAATTGAATTTTTTGATCCTCTCGGCCTACCCTATACATTCTACACTCCACACATCAGGAACTATATTGAGAGCAGTGGAAAAACTATTATTCAAAATCGGAAGAAAGTGCAGGATCTGACGATTAAGACATGTGGCTTTTTTGCACTACTATATTTCGTGTTCAGATGTCGCGGCTATACTTACAAGCAGTTTCTCAACATTTATGTAGACAATGCGCGTCTGATCGACTTTATGGTGGAAAATATCCTGTCAGACCTGTATAATATTGATTTTAGTGTCCTACGAGTAAAGTGCTTAAAAAATGTATGTGAATTTGTTTATTAATAAAGAAATGTATATACACAATAACAATGTCTTTATTCTTCACTTTAGATTTCTTCTTCTTCGGTGTATAGGCAACTGTCGTGAACCACTAATGTTTGTAGATCATTTGAATTCACTGTATATTGATCTTGATAGGCTGCAAATTCAGGGTCACATTTTCTACAGTATAATGTAACTTCACTCTTGTCATATTTCTTTTTATAGTCAATGATACTATTTGCATTCATATTGTGAAATTCACGTGTTTTAATTTGTCTATTTGAAGCAATATCCAATACAGTGTTTTCAAATGGCGAATCACATTTGGTAACTGCCAATAAAAATCACTAGGTTTATAGTCATAATAGGCAGTGTCGTCACAACGAAGACGTAGAAACCAAATTGTCTTGTTACCCCAACAGTTGAATCGTAGACCTGATTCGTCCTCCCAAAATAATTTAAATCCACGACGATACCAATCTCGTAGAAATAAACTAAAATCATGTTTGGGGTTCTTTCCAATCATACCGGGATAAGTATTCTTCCACTAATCACATTTGTCATAGTGACAACTGGAGCATAGATGTCCTCTAGGGTGAGAGTCACACATCTCTTCAAGACATGAATTACATGCTTTAATTTGTACTGCATATCCTCTATGTAATTTACAAGGATTGCATAATTTGCAGTTTTCATTATAGTCATCAATAATTGTACAATTCTCACATGATGACCAATTGCCAAGATGCATAGTGGACATGTATAGAAAATTTTTCTTTGGCTTCCGATGTCAACTCTCTCACAGCGAAAAAGAAACTGATCCTCGTTCGATAAATTCAGAGGGGAAAGGGAGAGGAGTAACTCTGTGACGTTACCTCTTTCGAAGGGGGAGCCATCTACATTGAATCTATGGCAGTGTTTTCAAAAGTATATCCACAATATTATTCTGCTTTGTTTCGATTAATATATCAATAAATAGAGTATAAGCATTTGATTCACATCGTTAAAGCTTCATACAATAGTCCAATGGGGGAGAATCAGTTTTCATTATATTGTCAAGTGTCCCCTGTGAGAATATCTTCCGTTGAAGAGATAACTCGAGAAAATCATCATCTAGGATCAAATGTTTCTCAATAATCACAAGATTCGATCTAATTCTCTCTTGCTCAAATTTATTCATTTTTCACTCCTTCCACTCTCACTGCTGACTCTAGACTAACCATGATTTGATAGCCTAACATTCTAACAAAAGGGTGACATTTTCGATTTCGAAACAATTTTATTGTAAAATTACAACAATAATAGTACACATGTGCAATTGTTGATATAGCTTATTGTCTTTGATATGCTTCATTATTGCTTTTAAAGCACTTTGAAATCTATTCACATGTGCTATATCAACTTTTGCAGCGAAGCATAATTGATCCTCCATTTTAAGTTTGCTAAAAAATAACATATATCTTGCATATACTTCATCCCATTCCAGACAAAGCCGTGATCCTCTCGTGATTTCCACCGCAATGTTTGGTGCTCTCGTATCATTGCTACCAACTCCACTATCAACTTCTAATAGTTTAAACATTCCACTCATTATTACAAATATATCCTAATTAGTAAAGTCAAACTGTTCTCACTCCTTGAATTTTAATCTCAAACTAATAACAACTATAGCAAAAAATCCCTCCTTATATTCACTGCGATCTTGCCCCGTTAGTGGATCAATACACTTAGAATTTCCCGTCGATTATGTAATCAATTTCCCAGAAATCTAGTCCCCTTCGATTATATAATCAATTTCCCAGAAATCTAGTCCCCTTCGTGGATCAATAACATTGTACCGTTAGTATTCTCAGTGCGCATGCGCATTTACCCCACAGTATTCCCAAGTTCCATGATTGACCTTGAAAAAGACACGTGATCCTGTCCCGTTAGAATCGATTATCCAGCAATTGTTGTTGGACTTGTGTCTACATCCAAGAAAACAACAAATAAATTGACCAACACTCATAATCATCAAATACCCATCAACAAACAGACCAAAAAACATGCATAAACTATGTTCACTCACTTAGATGGATTCTATGCCTATATATGTAATAATGGGTTCCTATTGACTCTTCAACTCAACGCGATTTGCTACACTCCCTTGAGAACCCCCTCCCCCAAATGAAGGTCCACGCACTAAAATTTTACCAATCAAAAAGAACTGTACAAAATTAATTATTTGCCAGCTTCTAGTACTGAGAGATATCGTAAACAATTTATCACTTATTTTACTCGGCACTTTAATGGTAAAATTTCGGAATCTATTTGATGTTGCCCTGATGATGTCATACTTTTGATTTTAAACATGATTTTCCTGCGCTAGCGTTAGCTATTATTAATTAAATAAAATGTTATTTTTATATTCAATAAAAATTATATTTAATATTAAAAAACATTTTAATTGAATAAAGCGTTTGCGTTATTATGCAAAAAAATTAACGAAAAAAAAAAGAATAAGGTACACGATCGCTGAAAAACGGCATGGCGTAAGGTGTTCTCTAATAGCTTCTCTAATAACTCTCAATAAACAAATATATCCCGGTGCTCCAAAATTTCTACTTTCAGCGTGCAGTCAGGAAACAAATAAACCCTATGGTCACATTCTGAGCCCTGCAATTCGATCAGAAACCCTACTTAAGAATGTTTCTTGACACATTTGTCAGTAAATGCTCAGAGGCAAAGAGTAGAGTTGAAAAAGAAATGTATAAACTTATTTTAAATTCAGCTTTTGGGAAAATGTGTGAAAGCTTACGTAACAGATCTCGTTGTGACGTCGTAACCTGCCCCAGAGAATCTGCTCGAATCGTCACCAATTCCAACTTCACAACGTTCACTATCATAGACTCGAATATGGTTCTTCTACACAGAAAAAAGAAAAATGTCGTTCTAAATAAGAATATTACGGTAGAAAGTTCAGTACTAGAAATTTCCAAGAAACTAATGTCGTCATTCTTTTAAAATGTGTGTAAGGTACGATGGCCGAGGGAAGGGGAAGTTCAAGTGTACTATGGAAACAGATTCCTTATTGTTAAAAGTCGAAACCGTGAATTTATTGGATGGATTGCACGAATTGGAATGAGAGCATCTGTCCCGAGTGGGTGCAGGCCCCCAATCAATTATTAGTGTTAAAATCGGAGACGGGGAGCGATTTAATATCCAATGGGATGTTCCCCGGTCCGAAAGTATACTGTGTGGAAACAGACGATAAGGATATAAAACAAGCGTGCAAAAGGGTGCCTACACACTTTGTAAGAAATGATTTCGACATGAGTGTCTACAGAAACAGTGTGGAGAGTAGTTTAGTGCCAAGAGCAAAAGTAATGGCAATTCGCTCACTACAATTTAAAAATTATACTATTAGAGTGTGAAAAAATGTCATTTCTTGCATATCCGACAAGGTCTATGTACTTAAGGACGGTGTGAAGGTACTTCCCCATGGTCATTATCGTATTTCAGATCGAGTTGAGTGTATGGACTGTCGAAAACAACTCGGTCTGGATAAATTAACTGAAATTAAAAAATAGTACTACTACTGCTTGGCGGGTGGGTTTTTGGAGGAAAACAATTTCCCTATAATATACATTCTATTTGCCCACCGGGGGGGGACTCTCATCTTTTAAATGTTGTAAATAGTGTTTTCTATTCTATTAGTCTACAAATATGTTCAACTGTGCTGATGTTCTTGCTGTTGTTATTGCTGCAGTGTATGCCTTATTTAAAATACATGCTGTTTTTGTTCTTGTTATTGCCAATAAATGAAAAATATGATTCTTAAATTGTTCTTGTTGTTCTGTTCTTTTGCTATTGTCTTTATTGTTGTACAAAAAAAATGTTGCTCATGAAAAAAATATGTTTTTGTTGTTCTTGTTGCAATTGAATGTCGTACTAGGTAGATGCTGATCTAGGGAAAATTATTATTACTTATTCATTAGACACGGATGGCTTACAGTTAGTTGTAGTCCGACTGCATCAACAGCAGTATGTATCGATTCAAAACACCATTCAGATCGTTTCTCTGTGTTCCGTCAGTGTCGGGGAAAACGACAATTTTAGCTAAAGTAATTAAAAATTGTAATAAAATGTTTTTAAAAACAAAAAAAAATACTATTGCTATAGTATTTGGCAAGAGTCCTATGACCAAATAAAGGCTATTGCTACTGCTACATCTATTCCAATACAATTCATGCGAGGACTTTATGTTTTCAGTAGTATTGAGCCAAACTCAAGGCTGATTATTGATGATTTAGCTGATTCCATTGAACAATTCTCCCAGGAAATGCTAAAACTGTTTACTGTTCGCTCTCATCATGAACACATTTCCATAGCCCTAGTTCTACTTAATCTGTTTCATCAGAGTAAGTGTATGAGGAACCTTGCTTTGAATTGCACCTACTATATTATTTATCGAGTTGTTCGTGATTCAAATTTTCTAATAACTCTCAATAAAAAAATATATCCCGGTGCCCCCAAATTTCTACTTTCAGCGTACTGTCAGGTGACAAATAAGCCCTACGGGTATATTCTGTTGGATCTTAATCAGAATAAACCCGAGGATTTGCGTGTTGTCACAGATATTATCGACAATGAAATTACCGTATATTTTCCGGTGTTTCTCTCATGACATTGAACAAACTACATGAAAATAAACCCTTATTTTCCTTTCTAAACTCATCTACTATCTGAATTTAATTTAAATTCAACCGAGGGCAATGTACCGTTGCCAGAACGGGTTAGACAACAGACAACGCAACATAATTCCATTGTACGTGCCTTGGGTCGCAAAAACAAAGGAAAAGATTTTAAAAGGAAACGTCTTCTTCAGGTGGGTGGGAGCTTTTTTAAACTAATACTGCCAATAATTGCAGGACTTGTAAACAGTTTTCTCTAGATGGCTAAACCCTACAAATTGATCCCAATAGAGCTCGTCCTTTCATCAGTCGAACACTTTGAGGAAAATCTAAGTAAATTCATTAATGATGAGAATATTGCCGATGATAAAAGCTAGTTTTACTTCAAGATGCACTTCGAAGAGTGGACAAACTTAAACCCTATCGTTAGAGACCAGTTAATGTAAGTGTCATCGATTCCAAAAAGGAAACATCTCTTCATTATTCTCCTGCTGGAACAACAACAACAGCAATGCAATCAAACGAGGAGGAAATGAATTCAATAGTTTCAACTATTGAAAACCTACTGCCACACTCATATTGTAAACAAAGTAAAAGAGTTTTAACATATCTCATGTTGGAAAGTGATTCTCGTCAAGATCACCCTGTTCAAGTCGATAGTACTGGGAAACGTGCTGTCGGGAAACTTGATTTAATTTATGATATGGTGACAAATCGCAAAGTACTTTTATCATTTGGCAATCATCTATACAACTTTTTAAATATTTAAACTCCCCGAAAAGTCTTATTGCCAATACTCAAATTCAAAAGAAATTAAAGGAACATAGTGCCAGTCCTCTAACAACAACAGCAACAACACCATTTTAAAAAAAGAGGAAGAAGAAGAAGATTTTAAATCAATCTTTGAAAATACTAGCAGCAGCAGCAAAAGTAGAAACAGTTATTTGATGACACCGATGGCTAATGCTAGACAAAAGTGAATGCGCATTGATATCAACTCATCGCCACCACCACCCTCTAGGATTCAAAAGGGTAGCAGACATTACTCTACGTGTTTACGTTAAAAATGGTTAAAGTTTTGAAGCACGTTTATGAAAATATTGGTGAAGTGGGAAGTCAATTGAAAAAAGTATCACAAAATGAACCAAGTTACACTCTACATCCAAATCATAGGGTTCGTGGCAATCATTATCGACAAACCAAAGCCTTTTTCCAACTGCATATAATGCAAGCAGATCTTTTAACTCTAGATGAGATTCAAAAATGTCACAATACACCCTACAAATATATTCTACTTGCAATCAGTGTATTTAGTCGATATGCATATGCTATTCCCTTGCGGACTAAGAGAGGGGTTGAAGTTGTTCATACAATAGAAAGTATTCTTTAACAAGATGGTTATAGAAAAATTCAAAGTGATCGTGGAAGTGAATTTGTTAATCCACATGTGGAAAAGGTAATATTGAAACATAATACAACACTCTATCATAGCCATAGCCCAATAAAGGCTGCATTGGCCGAACGATTGATAATAACTATTCGACTTTTAATTTTGAGATATTGTATATTGAAAAATACCTCTGCTTTTATTCATGATTTAGATAAAATCATGCAAATTTATAATCAGTGACAACATAATAGTTTTGATAAGGGGAGTTACTTATGGTCCACTGAACTTTTCATAGTTTCAAAAATCCTAGGCACTAAACCCATAGTATATCGTCTAAGACACACCAAAGATGATGAGATTCTCGGCGGCTTTTATGATTATGGATTACAAAAAATATAAAATAATAGTGAAATATCAAAGTGAAAAGATATTAAAGAGTTGTTCTCGCAGGGGCAAGAGACAGTTGCTTGTTCGTTGGCTAGGATCAACTGATTTTGATTCTTGGGGAGCAGTTAAATATTAAACAACTACTGAATTACATCTAATTTGGAAAATAAATCATGAGATATTTAGTATACCCCAATTGCTACCACCAAACATTAAAGTGGATAAAAAATTTACGCTCACTACTACTACTACTACTACTACTAACAACTCACCAGAGCACCAGGCCCCCTGAGGCTAACGCAGCTACGCACGCTCCTCCTCCATCCCAATCTATTCAAATCCTCCCTTTTCCCATTTCCTTTAAATATTTCTTTATGACGTCCTCCGACCCCATACGAGGACGACCTGCTTTCCGTTTAGTCCTAGAGGGTTGGTCGAAAAGAACAATCTTCGGCAATCTGTCATCCTTCATCCCCACAACGTGTCGAACTGTTTGAACATAAAAAAATTAAAACTACTGTATTTCTGTATCGATCAATTTGACAGACTACATCTTTAATCATTCTTAAGCAATGCTGACAAAAAAACTCACAGTTTATTGTTATTCAATTACTAAGAAGATTATTTTTACTGAAATACACCTTTTCATTATAATTTATGCGTCTATAGTAGTATAGTTGCCCAACTGTTATAAATAATTTTGGACATCAGATGGTCTCAAATGTAATAGTCAATTTGAAGAACAGGGGTTAGTCTTTACTAGCACTACGTTACACCGAACTGTTTGAACATAAAAAAAAGTCTGGTTTTTAGAGTTCCAGTTACTATTGAGGCGGGTGGCTTCTTAATTACTTTTTGTTACCACAAACTGTTTGAAGCCCACTTCCTGGTAACACGGACAGAATAAACGTGTTACATTGCACGAGTGACTGACGTAAAATCTTCCTTTCGGAAATTAATGTGTGACTAACAATCAATATTTAAAACATACCTCTTCTAAAAGGCTTATTATTTTTCAGGATGGAGCGTACGTTCTCAAAGAAAGTTACATAACAACCAAACGAAAGTATGAGACAAAATTGTAAAAATTCTGAGATTCAGAGGGGAAATGGTCTCGAAAGTAATAGTCAAATTGAATGACACGGATTGCTCTTTAGTAACATTTTATCATATCGAAATGTTTGAACATCGAAAAAAGTAAAAACCTATTTCTATTTCTGTATCCATCAATTTCACATACTCCATTTTTTAACCATTTTTTTAACACTGCTGACAGAAAAAAAAACACTTTTTATTGATAATAAATTAGAGTGATGCGCCACTCTAAGTGAACCTAAATGGACCTAACTTTTTACATGTCTCTCTTACTATGACTGTGTGTCTGAGCGGGTTTGATGTCATCTATAACTACAGGTGAAAAAACAAAATTTAACATAATGTAACCTAGTTAATAAAGAAATGTTTACTTTAGGTAGTCGGGGTGAGGCCCAAAACAAATGGGCAATGGAATGGAGTAGTAAAAAGGTCCTTCATCAATGTCAATGATAATTCTCCTGGATGAAATATCCTATGAAAATAGTATATTACATAATTTATTTCGACAAATTAGTGTCTGCATAAATGGAACACTGGTGAGCACTAGCAACAATCTCTCACATTTCAAGATCTATATACAGTTCATGTTGACGCCCCAAAGACATAAAAGGAATTGAGGGGTTCATCCCATGGATATGAATATATTACAGATACTGATAATACAGATGCACTTAAGAATGTGACAACTACTGAGTTACATCTAGTTGGGAAAATAAATCATGAGATATGTAATATACCCCGATTGCTACCACCAAATATTAAAGTGGATATAAAATTTACGCTTGCTCCATCCAATGTCATGTTACGAAAAGAACTTCCTGCCAATCCTGTTGTAACACTATCTCTCATCTCGGCAGTACTTCCTATTCGAAAGCAGCAGGTTATGAGTTCTGTTGCTTTGGTAGTGGAAAAAACTAAGAGCTAGTGGAAATAATATTTAACTACTTTTTTTCATACAATCACCAATCAGCGTCATATTGCCACGTGCTCACGCACCTTCACCGACTCATCACTTATCAATGGTGAAATTCCGTCAAAATTAGCAATGGCATTTCTAAAAAGTGCTAGTGCAATAGGATCGTGGACAGGTTGCCAACATAAATTTGAAATGTTTGGACTTTCATCTCTTGTGTATAAAGTAAATGGAATCCCACACTACAATCTATCTTTTAATAAATCCTATAGGAAACTGCATTTGTCGGGCATTCAAGATATGAGTAATGTACGAACGGGGAGTGTACGTTTAGAGTGCACATTGGCCGAGCCATTAGCTGAGGGTATTGAATTATGCCTCAAGGGTTGACATAACCCCCTAGAGCCCTGGTGCGAGGACTGTAAATTATGCCCTCGGGCATTCAAGGTTTTTATGGAATGGGTGGGGGTATAAACTTCATATGAAGCTCATTTGATTTGACATTGGAAGTTATAGTGCCCTTTTTAAAGAGTCAAAAGCGATTTGAGAGCACCCAGCCCTCCCCCACGCCCATCATTTACCAATACTATTACTACTACTACTACTACTACTACTACTACTAACAATTCACCACAGAACCAAGCCGCCTGAGGCTAACGCAGCTACGCACGCTCCTCCTCCATCCCAATCTATTCAGAGCATTTCCCATTTCCTTTGAATATTTCTTTAGGACTTCCTCCGACCCCACACGAGGACGACCTGCTTTCCGTTTAGTCCTAGAGGGTTGGTCGAAAAGAACAATCTTCGGCAATCTGTCGTCCTTCATCCCCACAACGTGTCCTAGCTATCTCAACCTTTCTTTCATTATAGCCCTAGAGAGCGGTATTGAACTACATTCTTCGTACAGCCTATTATTTGAAATACGGTCAGTCATCTGGGTACCCAGAACAGTCCTTAAGCAATTTCTGTGGAATACATCTAGCAAATCTTCATCCGCTCTTCGAAGCGCCCATGATTCAGAGCCATATTTTACTACTGTAATCACTGTAGCTTATAATATGCTAAGGGGAAATCGTTTCGAATATAAGTCAAATTTAAGGACACCGATTGCTTTTTACTAACATTTTGTCACATTGAACTGTTTGCACATAAAAAAAATTAAAACTACTTTATTTCTGTATCGATCAATTTGACAGACTACATCTTTAATCATTCTTAAGCAATGCTGACAAAAAAACTCACAGTTTATTGTTATTAAATTACTAAGAAGATTATTTTTACTGAAATACACCTTTTCATTATAATTTATGCGTCTATAGTAGTATAGTTGCCCATCTGTTATAAATAATTTTGGACATCAGATGGTCTCAAATGTAATAGTCAGTTTGAAGAACAGGGGTTGCTCTTTGCTAGCACTACGTTACACCGAACTGTTTGAAAATAAAAAAAGTATGGTTTTTAGACTTCCGCTTACTATTGAGCCGGGTGGCTTCGTACTTACAGTTCGTTACCACAAACTGTTTGAAACCCACTTCCTGGTAACACAGACAGAATAAACATGTTACAATACACGAGTGACTAACGGAAAATCTTCCTTTCGGAAATTAATGTGTGACGAACTATCAATATTTAAAACATACCTCTTCTAAAAGGATTATTATTTTTCAGGATGGAGCGTACGTTCTCAAAGAAAGTTACATAACACCAAACGAAAGTATGAGACAAAATTGTAAAAATTCTGAGATTCAGAGGGGAAATTGTCTCGAAAGTAATAGTCAAATTGAAGGACACGGATTGCTCTTTACTAACATTTTATCATATAGAAATGTTTGAACATAAAAAAAGTAAAAACCTATTTCTATTTCTGTATCCATCAATTTCACATACTCCATTTTTTAATCATTTTTAAACACTGCTGCCAAAAAAACACTGTTTATTGATAATAAATTAGAGCGATGCGCCACTCTAAGTGAACCTAAATGAACCTAACTTTTTATATGTCTCTCTTACTATGACTGTGTGTCTGAGCGGGTTTGATGCCATCTATAACTAGAGGTGAAAAAACAAAATTTAACATAATGTAACCTAGTTAATAAAGAAATGTTTACTTTAGGTAGTCGGGGTGACCCAGGTTGGCTGCAGGTACCCTGGGTGTGGCAAGATGGTAGCACTTGGAGTGATTTTTTTGTATTATTCATTTTAAAATGACTCTCACGCTGCTGATTACAAGAATAGACTTGGAATTGATTCTTGGACATTTTGTAAAATCCTTTTGATGCTAAGAATGCCTGTATTAACTGATAATGGAGGATTTTAGTTAGAATCAAACTGCAAAAGCAGATTCTGAAACATTTGAATATGCCTGTAAAGGTTAGCATAGGTTCACCTAACCTACTAGTATATCATGATAAATTTCTTTTTTTATATTCAAACACTTCGGTGTAACATAGCAACCCGTGTAAAGAGCAACCCGTGTTCTTCAAATTGACTATTACATTTTAGGCGAACTGATGTCCAAATCATTTTTAACAATGGATCAACTATAGACACGTAAATTATAATGAAAAGGGGTATTTCAGTAAAAATAATCTTTAATAATTTAATACCACTAAACAGGTTTTTTTGTCAGCATTGCTTAAGACTGATTAAAGATGGAGTCTGTGAAATTGATGGATACAGAAACAGAAATAGGTTTTTATCTATTTTTTATGTTCAAACAGTTCGATGAGACAAAATAATAGTAAAGAGCCATCCGGATCCTTGAATTTGACTATTACATTAAAGAACATTTCCCCTCTGAATCTCCGAATTATTACAATTTTGTCTCACACTTTCGTATTGTTCTTATGTATTTTTCTTTGAGAACTTATGCACCATCCTGAAAAAAAATAAGCCTTTTAGAAAAGGTATGTTTGGAATAATTATAGCTCCTCACACAGTAATTTTCAAAAGAAAGTTTTTCCATCATTCACTTGGGTAATGTAATATGTTTATTCTGTCCATATTAAAAGAGCCAGAAAGTTGATTTCAAACAGTTTGTGGTAAAAAACTATAAGTAAGGAGTGATCCGGCTCAATAGTAACTGGAACTCTAAAAAACGGAATTTCTTTTGTTCAAAAGTTCAGTGCAACGTAATGTTAGTAAAGAGCAGCCCGCGTTATTCAAATAGACTATTACATTTTAGACGACAAAATCATTTATAACAATGGAGCAACTATAGACACATAAATTATAGTGAAAAGGTGTATTTCAGTAAAAATAATCTCCTTTATAATTGAATAACAATAAACTGTGAGTTTTTTTCAGCATTGTTTAAGAATGATTAAGGATGGAGTCTTTGAAATTGATCGATACAGAAAGAGATACAGAAATAGGTTTTTATTTATTTGTTTATGTTCAAACAGTTCAATGTGACAAATGTTAGTAAAGAGCAATCCCTGTCCTTCAATTTGACTATTACACTAGAGGCCTTTACCCCTCTAAATCTCCTAATTTTTACAACTTTGTCTCTTACTTTCGTAAGGTTCTTATGTAACTTTCTTTGAGAACGTACGCACCATCCTGAAAAATAATAAGCCTTTTCAAAGAGGTATGTTTGGACAATGGATAGTTCCTCACACATTAATTTCCGAAATGAAGATTTTCCATCAGTCACTTGTGTAATGTAATACGTTTATTCTGTCCATATTAAGAAAATCAGGAAGTGGATTTTCAATAGTTTTTTTTTAATGAACTGTAAGTAAGGAGCGACCCAGCTCAATAGTAACAGGAACTCTAAAAAACGGAATTTTGATACTAATAGATACTTCAAAAAAATTGAATTTTTATGCTGGTTTCAAATATATAAGTTTTATCAAGTTTACTATTACCCATCAAAAGTTTTATTAAGAAAGAGGTGAGTGGCGTGATTCTGTAAGCTCAGCCATAGTCGACCCAGCTTTAGATGGGTACCTGGAGAAATCTGAGGAAGATAAACAGGAAGAGTGTGTGAAAGCACATGATGGTAAGCCGCCAACCCCGGATTTCTCTTACTAGTTTAAGGGCCAAGAAACGGAGATCAGAACCGCCGGTAGGGACTGTAAAGTCCAATGCCGTATTCTTTACTTTTTTTACATCAAAAGTTACGATCCTGAGAATATTTGCCTTATTTTGTAAAAAAGAAAAAACGGGGAAACAGCCCCTAAAAGTCATGGAATCTTAATGAACGATTACATTCAACGCATCAGAAAATTCTACTGTAGAGGTTTCAATCTCCTATCTGTAAAAATGGGGAATATTGATTTTTTGCCAGAAGAAAGATCACGGATGTGTGTTTTTTTATTTCTTCTTCCCAGAGATAATCATGTCGACCCAGTCGTCCTAGAATCTCGCAAGAGGGCTCATTAGAACTAAAATCAAAAGTTTTTGTGCCTGTTTTTTTGTGCCTCCTTCCCACACTTATTTTTTCTCAACGTCACGCGATCAAAAATTTTTAGATAGTCATTTTGTTCAGCATTGTCAAAAACATTTAACAAATATGACGTTTTCAAGGGGGATTATTTCTGGTGGGAGGGGAGGGGTCAGGGGGAGAAGGTTACGGGGGGTGATCTTTCCAGATAATGAATTTTTCATGGGAGAAGGGAACTTTCTATGAAGAGGACCTGGATTTCCCAGTATTATCTAAGCGATCAGAAATTAAACAAAAAACAAAAAAAAACAAGTTTTTCAACCGAAAGTAAGGAGAAAGAACTCCATTAAACCAAAATGAGCTAAAATAAAATAAAATAAACTATCAAGCGTAAAACTAACACAAATAAGCATCAATAAATAAACGGAATCCCAAAACGATCAGAAATTACAGTAAATAACAAGCGGAAATGAACAAAAGTAGGGCTCAAAAGCTCTTTCCCTTCCCAAGGCCAGAGCATAAGTTTACGGTTTACTGAACATTAAAACAATGTGAAAATACAATCAAACTCTAAAACTCTAGAAGTCCTGTATACTAAGAAAAATCTCAGTTTTTCAAATAAAAGCACAGAACTCTATTAAACCAAAATGCGCAAATACTAAAATCAAATAAATCATCAAGCGTAAAACTAACACAAATCACTATTGATAAATAAATGTAATCCAAAATGAACGGAAGTTACAATAAATAATCGAGTCAGACTCAAAATAAGCAGAAATTTACAAGAGTGGGGCTCAAAAGCTCTATGCCAGAGCAAGAATTTATAGTTTACTGAATATTAAAACAAAGTGAAAATATGGTCAGACTCTAAAACTCAAATCTTCGTTTAGTTTTAAACGCTGACTTATATTACCGTCTCTCGAAAATAATTCATAACTACCTT
>JAQQPU010009498.1:8606-18735 GCA_029168905.1 Artemia sp. Kazakhstan ARC1039
GGATCACAAAATTCAAGCTAGAACAAAAACAATCTTCATCCAATCAATGACACATTTCTTTTTAATATTTCCCAATGGAATTTCTCCTTCATTATTTTCATCTCTATAGAGAAATATTTTTCCGACGTGCTAAAGTGATTTCTGAGGAGATAAGTACCCTGAGAAATTTCCCATGAGCTAGAAAACCAACAATCTAAGTAATGTATGAAAGCTTGAGTATCTTATAACTTATGAAACAGACAACTTACAGCTGTAATTCGATTCATCATAGATTTAACCAATAAAAGTAGTTATTTTTTCACGTTCAGCTATGCCAAAGAACAAAAGCAAAGTAACTTCCCATAATTCCGTGGTATAAATATGTTCTTTAATTTCATTGGTTTACGTCTGTGACGTCTTTCCGTATCCCAACCATTTTATTCCTTAAGCGTCAAACCATGCAACTTTTTTTAAAACCTGATTGAGTAAAAATCCGTATCCAGATTTTTTTTAACTTTGGAGGGGGGGGGGACTGGGTTGGTATATTTGTTTTTCATTATATCCCCCCCCACCCAGAACAATGTAATTGCCCCCCCCCCCCCTCGCAAAATAAAAGCCTTTGGTTTGTGCCTCTGAGACCCAACAGGGAATACATGAGGTCTGACAAAAAAGAAGATTGAAAGAGAAGTATTTACTTGGTTATGTCTTTTCCTTAATATTTTCTTTTGTTCTTTGCTTTTTTGTCGCATGATTTGGTTTTATAAGGCAAGTAAGGTGATAAAAAAAAGCATTATGGTTTTAGATATATCTGAAGACAGGGGGGGGGCAACTACACAGGGCCTAGATGTCGAATCGAAACTTTTTACCTTTCTCCAAGGGGTCCATTGCCCCTCCCTGGGAGCACTTCTTTACTCTAAGAAAATACGTCAAATATATTTACATAAAACTTTAATAGACATTTACCGGATTCGAATAAAAATTTAACGGTCAATTTCACCGAAGACAACATCTAGGGTCCCAATAATAGCCACAATATCAGCCAACATATGATTTCGACCAATATAGTCCAGGGCTGCCAAATGAGCGAAGCCAGGAGCCTTGATCTTGCAGCGATAGGGTCGGCTTGAACCATCCGAAACTAAGTAAACGCCAAATTCACCTTAAGGAAAAACAGCATATTAACAATTCTTGACTTACAGTCATTTGAAGTTAAAAGCTTTTGACAAATGTTCACTGATAGGCATTTTTCATTTTAATGAATTTAAAATAAAGAGAGAAAGAGAAAAGAGAGAGACCAACAAATCTTCGCCAGTCAAGTTTCTCACCTAACTACATTTTTTTCCCCTTATAAACTATTCGCCTAAAAAGTAAAATATTCTTTTTTTTCTTATATAATTTTCTTTATCTTGTATACACTTGATTTTTAATTTTATTTATTCGTCTCCAATATTTTTTTTTTTTTTTTTTTAATATGTTCCTGAAAAGTAAAAAATCAAAAAAGTAGAGAAAAAAGGCTTGACTGTTCTAAGTGTCCTTTCAACTTTAATTCCTCTGCAAGGAAACTTTTTTTCAGAGGCATTTCTTACAACCATGGTCGTCGCCAGAATTGTTTTCGGGGGACGGGGTAGTTTTTTCGTTTTTTTTCAACAAAAAACTTAAAAAAATGCACGAAAAATTTGCTTATGTGTATTTTTGTTATGGTTTTACAATTCAGTCAAAGTTGTCAGGTGGTGGGTTAACCATCCCCCTGGATACGGCCTTGGTCACTGAATAAAGTTTTCAGAACAGAAACTAAATGATATATATTAATCTTTTCTTCTAATACTGAAAAAATCACCTCTGTGTACCAATTTTACAAAAAAACAGTACCTAATCATGATAAAAGGAAACCTTTCTTCACGGAAATCTTTCTTCACATTTAAACATAGAAATATTTTTTGGCCAATGAACTATCTAAAAGAGATTTTACAAAATACCTTTAGAAGTCATATTTAAAACATTTTAGCTTTTATTCAACTTTTAAACAAATTTTAGCACATTCAAAACAATAATTTTTTATTGCCACAGTTTCGACTTAAAATTGAGTCACGCTTCATTTATTCTTTCTATATAAATGCATTTTGTCAACTGAACTTTCTAAAGGAAGTAATTCTCTTGGATCATTGTCACGTCACCATTGTCACGACAATATCCCTAATTGTTGTCACAATTAGGGATATCTCTTGGGTGATATTTTTATAGTTCTGCCAAGATCAGACGCACAAAATCTTGATAAAGGATGAAAAGTACTAGATAGTTTACAAAGAAAAAAAAGAGAATAAAACCTCTCCCTATATCCATCTTAGGTCTATTCATACCGGAAAACTGCGATTTCCGACGATTTTCTTTTGGTTCTTTCACCATTATGAAATTTTAAGAGCGGGACCACATTTTCGTCAGAGTTGCCAGGTCAAACCGTCAAAACAAATAAGCAAAACTAACTAGTTAGATTTGGCAACGCTTTTCATCCATAAGAACTCAAACACTAACAATATGTTAATTCTCAGAGACAATTCTAGCTTCGAAGAAAAGCTAAAACTTCTCAAACTGTTTGATGCTATATATTGTAGCTGATATTTTACTTGCATTTTTTTTTTCTTTTGTTCCAATGTTTTTGTATTTTCAGTGACAGCAAGGGTCATATTGCCAAAACCAATGACATCAGAGCAGGGGCGAATCTCCAGCATTTTCATTGGGGGAGCAAAAGGGTGTTCATATCCGGATAGGGGCATGGGCTGTATAATATATTTTCCAAATGATTATGGGAGGGGGGGGGGGCAATTGCCACCACCAAAAACTGAACAAGGAAGTCTTTTCATTAAAAAAAATATTCTTCAAAAATTCTTTTATATGCATTTTGTTACATTATTACGAGTCAGACAAAAATTGGGCAGGGGGCTCAAATCCAGACCCCCTTCCATCCGCTGGATAAGGTCTTGATAAATAGTGTAGATCATATAAAGCAGGATTTATAGTGAGCATCTCATTCTGGGATATTTTCGTCTGTGTCACAAAAATTACCCCCCTATCCCCACCCCCGTAAAATAAATAAAATGGTACGCAAAACCTATGGATCACAGAGACAATTTGTCGTAGCCTACATAAGAACGCTTTCATGAAGAAAAAAAAAGTTATCCAACGGACAACCAATCAGAAGTGTAAAGTTAATATCCGATGCACAACGATTTTTCATAGTTTCCAAGAAATCAGCGTACAAAGTCTACGATGTTTTACCATTTATGTTAGTTTCAAGGAAAAGCCAGACAATTACTAATTCTAGAATTTGAATTCAGCAAAGGAACAATCTCAAGCATCCCATAATTCCTTTTTTCATTATAGCTATGGCTTGACGTTGCCATTATGCGCCATTTTAACTTTAGATGGTTAAGCCCGTCACCTTGTTCTATAGGCTATCTTAGAGTTACAATCGTTTTTTCAACTTTTTTTCAACTACTTTTTCAACCATCTGCTTTTTCAACTATCTGCTTTTTCAACCATCTACTTTTTCAGCCATATCTAGTGTAAATTTGAAGTTCTAGGGGGGCGCTGCCCCCCCCCCTTCGCTAAAATCGATCATTAGAATCGATCTTTGAGCTTCACGAATAGTTTGGTTTGCTATATAGTTCTCTAATTTCTCTCTTCTTTATTAAATAATTTCTAATTTTTTATTAAAGTTCTCTAATTTCTCAATAAAATCTCTAATTTATTTATTATTTATTTTTACCAATTTCTCTATGAAAACTTTTCTAAGGGAAGAGTGAATGCTCTTCCTCCCTCCTCTTCCGCCATTCATTTTGTACTATTTTACTAATTTTTGAAAAATCAACTAGTAATCTAATTTAAAAACGAAAAAGCAAATAGTAATCGTCTCGAGCAAATCTTAAGATATAGACAACGACAGATCTCAAGATCCCCAGGGATTAGGAGATCCTTTCCGCAGGGGTTTGGTACTTCAGACCACGAATGTAGCATTAGGGGAGATAACTCAAATTTCATTTATTCAATCAGTATTTCAAATGGAAAGGAAGTCCGAAGAATATCAGGTTAGGAGGAATATATATCAGGAAGAATATCATATAATATCATACAATCATATCATATAATAAGAATTATCATATATTAATAAGATAATCATATAATAATAAGAAGGATATCATATAATAAATATCAGGAAATAGACATTTTACACCCTCCCTGTCCTCTGTGTGTAGGTAATACGGAGGCGCTAAAGTAAATCACCAAAACTATTTGGCACACACTTCAACGATTTATGCACGAACTATTTGGCAACTAACGCTGATAACAAATATAAGAAGCTTCTTGACATTCTATCTGAGTGGCCTTGTTACCAAATAAGTCAATCCCATACAATTTTCAAATGAGAAAGGTCTTAAAGAAATTGCATAATACCATAGCCATTCATGTCTTTGAAAAACTTGAATCTACTGACTGAAAAGGTCGACCTGTACACTATGAATTATATCCCTACTATTTCTTTCGCAGCGAGCATAGTTTTAAAATCAATAGGGTTCCAAACATATTTACATGACACTGGGGCCTTATTTTCTTTCCCATACCTAGAATTTTTTATCCATAAGCAAAAAAATGAAACAGAGAGAGAGAGAGAGAGAGAGAGAGAGAGAGAGAGAGAGAGAATCTTAGACGAAATTAATATAGACATGCATCAGTAAGCCGGCATCAAACTCGAGTCAGGATACCGCGATTTTAATAGGAACTTTTCTTTACCTTTTGGTGCTTCTATGGCTGTATAAGTCTGGCCCGGTGGAACATTGAAACCTTCTGTGTATAGCTTAAAATGATGAATCAGGGACTCCATAGATGACTACAACAATAAAGCATATTAATCCATCATAAATCAAGAGCACACAGATAATAAGTAAAAACGTGTTTTTCCTGATTTGGCTTCTGGGTTCTTCAAGTGCAGCACATTGTTCGATTTAAAGTTAATGAAGATTTCAACTGTAGGTGATGTCACTGAAAATTTATTTTTCTGAACTTTTTTGCTTGTTTTGTTTTACAGTTAGTACTGAATCAGGGACTTCATAAAAAAGTGAAAGAGTAATCCCATTAACCAATTATAAATTGAAAGCCGATGAATTATAACGTGTCGTGCGACTGGCTCAAATACAGCATATCAATCGAACTAAAGCGGGCAGTAGTGGGGATGGAGACTTTAGCTGCTTGTCTTAGTGTTTATATATGTGTTATATGGCAGTTGTGTCTTATGTTTGTGTTAGAAATGGCAGTGTGAAATCGCAGCCTCAAAGTACCTCGGAGTTTACCAGCAGTGGAAGGGGATATGGGGTTATGAAATTTATTTCTAAGTGGGTTAAGAAAGAAGGAAATATTTAGGGATTAATGTTTCGAAAAATTTAAAAAAATCAAGACCTGACATCCATAGCTTAGGTAAGCGTAAAACCATCTACAATTGTCATGTATAAGAGTCAGGTTGGCCTCAGAGAATATATTACTAAAGTTGGTGCTAATGTCATTGTATTTTTAACAATCAGTCTGCTTTACTTAGATCTTTTCAGTAATCTTGATTATTACGGTGATTCACTTTTATTGTTTTGTTTTGACAAAAAAAAAAAAAAAAAAAAAAAAATACTGTTCATAATGGTGGTCGGTGTTTTTGGTTTCATGGTTTCTTAAAGTATTTTTGTTTTTTTATTTTTTATTTTAAAGTATTTTTATTTTATTTTTTTATTTTAAAGTATTTTTATTTTTGTTTTTGGTTTCTTAAAGTATTTCTGTAATAGGAGGGAAATATAACTTCCTCAGAATCCATATTGTACGTTTAAACCAAATATATGACCCTAAATGAAGGTTTAAATAGCGATAAAATTTAGTGGTATACCTTAGGAGTAATTTCCTAGCACTTTGAGAAGGAAGGAAATGTTTAGGGAGGTTAAAAGCGATGGATGGTCCTTGTGGAGGATGGATGTGGGGAGAAGTTGGCGAGTATCTGCTCCACTTTATCCCGAATCGCTGGATTTAAGGAAAAATTTATTTTCAAGTGAGGTGGGGTCAAATGAGTGGTTTGTTTCAGTAATGGGTTCCAATGATTTTGATTTGCAATTTGACAATTAAAAAAAAATCCTAAACTGAGAAAGAAAAATAGAGAAAATTTTTATAGGGAGGGGGCGAGTACTTAAATGTTCTATGTTTGTAAGTTTCTTTTGCATGCGTTGTTGATTTGTTGTTTTGAGTGTGAAGAGTAGTATTTTGTGTGTTGCGAGGCCCTGTGGCTTTTTTGCAATAAATATCTGTCCATCTATGACGACGGTTTACTGATCGTTTCAAATGCCGTATTAGGGGCTTCATAAAAAAAAGCGAAAGAATAAAGGGTACTCTTCTATTGAACGGACTCTTTTATATACGGCAAAGCATACCAGGCACGAAATAGACTGAGACGCGTGTTGAAAACAGGTTTACAATGCCTTCTGGGATATAAACAAAGGCAAGAATTGTATTTAAATTGTTGTTTTTTGGGGTTTAGGGTGGGAAAAAGGTACCTAGGTTAGGTTACGTATTTAATATATGGTATGCTTTGCCCCCCCCCCCCCAAATGTGCAAATATATAGCCCAAGTTTGTTTCTAAACTATTATTTATTCTTCCTATTTTATCTCATTAGCATTAACCAGACTAGCACTATATAAAAGAGTCCGTTTAATAAGAGAGTACCGAATAAAGTGCACTAGTTGACAATAAATAAAAGTTCAAATAGGGATAAAATAATAATAATAGACAGTTGATAGACAGTGATGATGACAGACTTTTAATAGACAGTGACGATGATAACAGTGATAGAAATTCACAAAAATACCAGATATTCGGTCACATATACAATGACCGTCATCAGTAGTAAAACGTCACCAGTTTTACTACTGATGACGGTCACTGTATATGTGACCGAAATATCTGGTATTTTTGTGAATTTCTATCACTGTTATCATCATCACTGTCTATTAAAGGGATTTTATCCCTATTTGAACTTTTATTTATCGTCATGGAAAGGCAGTGTGGTCTCCGAAATTATCTAGTTGACAATAATTCAAAGACCAATAAGTTAAAAAGACTTTGTAAAAAAGATACTTCATACCACACACGCCTATTTGGAAAAAAATATAATATGATTTTACTTTCATTGAATTTGTACTATATACAAACTTTTTAAGAACCAAATAATTAATAAGTGGGATTTGTAAGTCGTTAACAGTTTTATTAACAAGCTAAAAATCAATAAATTAAAAGGTCTCTGAGAAAAAAACGACATTTCATATAACTAATTTTTTTCAGAAAAAAAAAAATATCTATACTCTCTTTCAGCGAGCAATTGTGTATGTGTGTATTTATTTTTTCTCAAAAATAGCTCTTTTTTTTTTTTTTTTAATTGACACTTTTCAGACATGAAAAAACGATTTAAACATGTCAGGAGTTTGAGAAAATTCATTTAGAGCCTTAATTTTGTAAAAATATTTTTCACGGAAATGATATCACATTCATATTATTTTTTCTTAATTTGTTTGTTTGTTTTTCTCTCTTTGGTCACTCCACATTTTTTAGCATTTTAAAGAGTGAGTAAAAGTCAAATAATAATACAAATAATGACAGCTTCTGTCCATATTTCAGTATGTTACTGCTTATTAGATTCTGCAAGTTGTAGGTTTTTTTCTCTCTTCTTCTTTTCCCCCTCATTTTATGTTATTTCTCTTTTCTTTTAGTTTCTTTCAAATTTTATGTGTTACTCTGTAACGGATATTCTTTGATTTCTATGTTGATTTGCGTCGCATTTTTATGTGTTTTTCTTAGTGATACTCCATGTATTGTACCTCTGTATAGTGTGGGCACAGTTCATATAATTATCCAGTAAGCTTATCGCAGATCATTTCTGGTCTTCGTTCTCGGTGCGAACAAAAAGCTCCTCCCACTTCTTTCTGCATTAGCGGGTTAGTGTGTTGACTCAATGAGAAATGGTTACAACGTGCATTATTCGTAATTGCGAAAGCAGAAAAAAAACTTGGTGAGCCAGCCAAGTGGTTTCCAAGTGTCCCGTCTCACAGGTATGACTTAATTTATATACAAATCATGACTTAATCTATTATTTACATACAGTGGACTCAAATGATTGGCCTATGTAGGATTTTGTAAAAAAGGAGGCGGGGGGTTGATGAAATTTGTGAAAATAAGGATTTTTTTTCTTCTAATAACTGGTGGAATAGGTGTGATGGTTTCAGGGGCGGATCCAGGATTTTTTTAGGGGAGGGGGGCGCAAAGTAGGTTGATCCGACAAACTTACGTTAGGAGCAAGTTTAATTAATGCAAACTTGCGTTAATTAGGTAAATTACACTACTTTAGACTACTTTACGGGGGTAACCCTCGCCCCCCCCCCCTCTGGATCCACAACTGGATAGTTTATCATTTTTTTTCACGTCGTGATATTTACTTTCTCAGATTGTAGTTCCTGTGATATTTGAAAAATCTAGTTACCTGTTTTGGCGGAGAGCCTAGATAAGACTAGTTTTGTTTTCAATCAATGTTTTCATATGAAATGGGCAGACCTTTCCTGAACTTTAAACAATAAACACCTCTGTTTGAAAATCTTTGCAGTTTCTGAATTTAGATAGCGATAAGGGTTCCTGATTGAGACCAATTTTAGGACTTGGGTTCTAATTATTGGTTGTTGTGGTAAAAGTTGCCACAATAGCCCTATCCAAGAAAATACCAAACGTCTGTTAAGAAGTGTTTTTCGTAAAATTCTTAGGGAATTTTCAGAAAATTGAAGGACATCCAAAATTTTACGGGGCTTTACGCTAGAAAAGCTCCTATTATAGAATATTCTTCCAGTTTGTTTACCAGAAAATAAATAAAATGCATTTCTTACTGCTGAGTCTGTATAATCTTAGACATTTATATGCAGTGTTACCGCCATACCAATTATTCTCCTTTCCTTTTTTATTCTTTAATAATAATTTCTGGTCGTTTTGAGTTTGAATTATTGTAGGCTTCTATTTCTACTGATCTTAAGTTTAATATGGCCTTTACTTTTCTTTAAAAAAAACTTTCTTTTTCGTATAAAGTTTTCGTACAAACAGCTCCTCTCATTTGATCTGCCATCAGCGGTCCAATTACCCTGGAACACGTATTTTGGCAGAAACTTTCTCAAAATGCCTTTGAAACCAACTTGAGACTTCGAAACCTATTTTTAATTCCTAAAAAACATCTAATAATAACATTACACTACTAACTACCGATTTTCATGTATGTATTGGAATAAATTAATTTAAAATTAGTTTCTTCAAAATTAGTGTTCCAACGTTGAAGCCAAGTTTCGCGTCCAAGAGAAATCTGACTTGTCTACCCGTGAAAAGATCTGATTCCGCTTATGTTTCTATCTGCAAAAACATTCTCCGGAGCACTCGCACCCCGGTCCGGGTTTTTATAATGGGTGAGATGATCATACTGGATAATTATATGGACTGTGAGTGTGGGTTAGAAACAAATAATAATAATAATAGTAATGTGCATTTATAGAGTAAAAATCACATCATTTTTTCCCAACGGTGGTCATGTCCTTTTTGGCATCTATGACGCATACAAAATTGCACAAGATGAATAAAACCCTGTTTTTCTTAAAAAAAAAAACAGATCCCGAATAGGTAAAGCAAAAGACTAGAACAAGCGACATCTAGACTCACATTGAATTACAAACGAAAATGTTGCACAACGAAATCTACGGTTAGAAGATATGTCAATATTACAATGGAATGAAGGAAAGTGTTAATTTAGCGTATGTGAAGGATAAACAGGAAGGAGGAATTGAATTCACTCCATAAATTTTTAATTCAGTTCAAATTGCTGATGTGCTTTCCTGAATGTAGGTACGTGTTATTTTAGCGTTTGCGATGATACACAGGAAGGGGGAAATGAATTCACGCTGGAGTTTTTTAATCTAATTGAAGTTGACTGAAGTATGACTTAAAACTAAAGAATATTACCATTATAATGCTAATACACAAGGCCAAATCCACGTTGGGGGGGGGGGGGGGGGGGGGTGGTTTTGGCCCCCCCCCGCCCCCCGTGTTGGT
>JAQQPU010009498.1:18835-30248 GCA_029168905.1 Artemia sp. Kazakhstan ARC1039
CCCCCCCCCCCCGCCCACCCTGAAAAAAAATCCTGGCTATGGCCCTGCTAATACATAAAGAGCAAATTACAAAATCTTTTTCCAGGTCGTATCCTCTATGGCATCTTTGAAGCATGCGAAATTATACAAGATGACAAATGACTCCAAACATCTCCGACTCCGAAAAGGCCAAATACATTGAACAAGCGATGGTGAGAAGCACATTGAATTACAATCGAAAATGTTGCACATCGTAATCAGCGGTTATAAAAAAAAAATCCAAGTTTCAACAGAATGTACGAAAATGTTATTTTAGCGTCTATGAAGGACAAACAGAAAGAGGGAATTGAATTCACGACAGAATTTCTTAATCCGAGTGGAATTGTTGATTTGCCACCCTGGAATGAAGGAACGTGTTATTTTAGGGTCTATGAAGGATAAAGAGAGACGAGGAACAAGCGACAGCAAGAATCACATTGAATTATAAACGAAAATGCTGCAAAAAGAAATCTACGGTTGCAAAACAAATCAAAATCACAATGGAACGAAGTAACGTGTTATTTAGCGTCTGTGATGGACAAAAAGGAAGGAGGTATTGAATTCACACCAGAATTTCCTAGTTCAATTGAAATTACTGATTTGCTACCATGTGAATTGAAATTAAATAATAAGAAGAAAATTATGCGATTTCAGTGGGTTTATAAACCCAAACACGAGTTATTTTCACCTTGGGTCATTAATTTGACAGTTTTGCGAAAACATTTTTTATTGATTAATAAAGAGCTTGAATTTGAACAGATATTTCAGAGTGCGTATGCAATAGAACATGCCTGGTTGATACTGCATAAACAGCAAAGTCGTTAAAGCAAAAATATGAGTACCGGGGAAAGGCTGGAAAAAAAGTCCTTGTGGTTTCTATGACGTCACGCAAAATTAAACAAGACGATGAATGAATCCGAACAGCTAAAGCAAAAGGCATTGAAATATATGTTAGGTATTGATGAACGCAAATGAAACACGACAAGAACTGCAGTCAGAAGATATGCGACAAGCATCACAATGAATCACAAATTAAAATAATGGACAACGAAATCTGTGGTTGGAAAATAAACGACAGTGAGAATCAAAACGAATCTCAGGAGAATACAAATCATATGATGTATGATTCTATAAAGGATTAACAGTGAGGAGGAAAATCTGATTGGCCATAAATGTGTGGTATTTAGTTCAGTTTACATACCACATAATGAGACACCATCACCAAAGAAGGTGATAGAATTGGTGAAATACTGCTAAGATGAAGAAACCCTCCTAGTTGTGTCTTGTGATGCGAATCTGCGCGAGAAAGGGCTATGAGGAAGCACTGATACAAATGGAAGGGGACTTAAGATTTAGCATTACCTGGTTGGGGACGGTCTTGCTTGGCGCAACCAGGGCTCAAACCCTACATTCACAACAAGAGGAAGAATCTTACAATAATCTGAGAGAATGGTAAAGCAATGGCAAGTGAGCTATCTCCCCTCATTCTCTGAACATCGAATGACAGGATTCAAAGTAGATACATCCAAGCGACAAAGGAAACTTCTGAGACATACAAGGAAAACGAACTGGCACCCCTAAAAATCAAGTGCTGGCCAAAAAAACTTGCCATCCCCCCCCCCCCCTCGACCAGGACTAACCAGAGATGTTCAAAATTTAAGGCCAATATATATATTTAATTACTTTAAATAATTATTGTTGATCATTTAACCCCTGGTACTTTTAAGATTATGGCTTATTATTTTTGCAATGGAAATATGTTTAAACACAGAGATTGCCATTAAATAACAAAGAAGGACCATACCAAAACACACAGGAAAATATAGAGTTTACATCCATCATGTGAAGCTGTGCCAGTCATAGTTCTATCACTGGCACAGCCAATCACATAAAACCAAAAACTAGCATTTTACACTCACATCCACAGTTTATAGAATTATCCAGTAAGTTTATCGCAGATCATTTCTGGTCTTCAGTCTCGCCACGAACGAAAAGCTCCTCCCACTTGTTTGTGCAGTTATGTATCAGTGTGTTCGCGTCAATCAATGAGAAATGGTTACAAAATGCATTATTCGTAATAGCGGGTATTCCATTTATTTCCGATTGTTTCGCGTCCAAGAGAAATCTGACTTGTCTACCCGTGAAAAGATCTAATGCCGCTTATGTTTCTACGTTCTTCGGAGCACTTGCACCTCGGTCCGGGTTTTTATAATGGGTGAGATAGGGAATGATCATACTGGTTAATTCTATAAACTGTGCTCACATCTAAATGATTTAAAAAACTAGGAAACGCCAAGTTTTATGACTTATTATCCTTTTTCTACTGAAAATATTATTAGAATAGACAATATTTTAGTACCACTAAGCAGAAATCTATAGAAAGAGTTTTATAAAATAAACGCCAAAATACCTTCATTTCCCCTCTTTTAGGTGGGACAACTTTTGAGTCGTCAGCACGGATTTCACCAGCTGGCATTTTATTCAAACACTGCTCAATGATCCTCAACGACTGCCTCATTTCTTCCATTCGGCACAGGTAGCTGAAATGAAAAGTTGATTACGCACTCTGCCTATTACGCTCATCCTACACATTGATGGTTCAGCCTCTGTATTCTGCAGTGATTAGTGCAAAGAAAAGTTCTACCAGGAGTCGAAATTCCATTTCAGCAGCCGAATTCTATTTATTTAGCATAAGACTAATTTGATTTTTTTTAACAACGGCTCTAGGATGCAAAGATTAATTCATAGACCACCCCTCCCCCCTGCTCGTTTCTTGCTATTTTCTTATCGAAAAATCTTTTTTTCTTAGTTTAATTTTGACAGGGGCCGAACTTATCATCAGCAGCCAGATTGCACGACGCCCTATAACAATGTAAGTAAATATTTGGTTCGCTTCAGTTTCGAATCAGAGTTGAAGAACCTGAAGTAAAGCGGAAGCACCAGAATGGTAAAAGCAGGTTTGACCACAGGGAAATTTTATCAGGTATTATTCACTGATCCTTGAAGAGTCTCACATTTCTTCAATTGATAAAGGTAACTAAAAAGTTGATTAGCTACTGTAGCTACAAAACTTACTAAGAGCATATTTCGATTCACACTCTGTACGCTGCTGTGCTCTCAGCAAAAAGCAAGGTTTTGGTAAGAGTCAAATCTTGCTTCATCAGCCATATTTTATATTGCCCGGTAATAAATGCCATGTGATCAAACGATTGGTTCGGTTTCATATCAGACTTGAAGAATTCGAAGGAAAGTTAAAGGACCAGAATCATCAGGAATTGACCAGTGAGCATTTTGTTCAAGCGACTTTCTCGGCGACTCTCTCATTTTTCCAATCAATACAGGTAAATGAAAATTAGATTAAGTGGAGTAGGTATTTAACTTACTATTGGCATATTTTGATCCACACTCTCTACCCTGCAATGCTTAGCGGAAAGCAAGGTTTTGGTAGGAGTCAAATTTCACTTCAGCAGCCGGACTTTATGTTGCCAGATGAAAAACATCATGTAGGCAAATATTTGGTTCGCTCCTTTTTCGAATCTTAATCAAAATTTGGGATTTACCACCAATCATTTTCTTCATGTACTGTGTCAAGTACAGAGATTCTCAATGAATGTTTCATTTCTATCAATCGATAGAGGTAAATAACCACTGCAGCTTTTCTGATTTTAGTTAACCCTTTGCATACTGCAGTGGTTCTTATGGGAGTTGAATTTAGCTTTATTAACTGGATCATCACTCGACGAGCAATATCTTATTGGCAAAATCATGCAGTTCCCTTATCTTTCGAGTGCTTCCTTTTAGTATTTTCAGTTCACTCTCTTTGTGCTTCAGTGCTCAACGTAAAACAAGGTTGTAACAGAACAAGAATTTCGCCTCAGCAGTCGGATTTCATGTCATCAATGAAATATGTCAATGCGGGATAAATATTAAGTTCAATTCAGTTTCAAATCAGGGCTGAAGATGTCATTTCTTTGGCTTAAAAATGACAGCTAACGTTATAAACTCTTTACTTATGCACTTGTGAACTGTCAAATGCATTTGTATGCAACTGTTAAAAATGAGAGGTCAAGAAAAGCACAATTTACGCAAGGGTGGATGCAGAATTTATGTTCGGAGGAGGGCACCGAATTTTGCTGGTATTTTCCATCCCTGTAATTAGTGAAGCTTTTGACCTTCCGGAGCAAGGGGGCAAATTCCCTTGAGTCCCCCGGATCCATCCCTCAGCATAAGATATTAACTTTCTCTCATTACGAATGAATGCAAGTTATCTAATTTAGTAAATGAGTCAGCACCGTCGTACACTCATAAAAATAAATTACAGAAGATGGTTTATTCAACCTAAAGGTAACGGATTATTCTAATACATTGTAAATTTGGTTACTCTATTACTTGTTACTTTCTTCTTCTTGTTTCTGTGTTTTTAAGAAGTGCACATTTTTGTACGTAAATAAGGAAACAAATCGAGTTCCACCCTGTGTCTTCATTGCTTAAAAGTTGGTGTTCATTTGATTCTTCTTTAGATAGGTATTCAAAGGCTTCTTTTATTTAAAAAAAAAAATAAAAAAACTAAAAAAAAACAAAAAAAAATCAAGGAAAACTGGAGATAATTCGCTTTCAATTTGAAATACTAGCGGTAATTCCAACAGCGACGCCAAATAGTTATTTTCGCTTGACAAAATTTACTGTCCTCTGTCAGACTTTCGCTTTAAAAAGTTGAAAATTACTATTTTACTTTTTCTATATAATTAATATCAAATAGAACGATCTTATTCTAAAAAACCAGCACTGTCATGGCCATTGTCAAATTACGGTTTTCGTCAAAATAACAAATCATCAGTCAATATAACATATAGGTAAAAAAACACAATAGATACACAAATTATTAAAGGGCAACATTTTACTCACGCACGAAACACAGGACAAACGTTTTATCATACTACACATGTTTGACATTTATTTTGGTCAGCTTCAGGACTGGCCCTGCGAATCCCTTGGAGGTCGTTTGGGGATAAAATCTGAGGGAAGGGTATCCAGCTATTTATGGATATCTAGTCAGGTTTTCCATTTTTTTTTACACTCACTTTAAGCCTTCTTTGCTCCAGCGAAACTAAATCAACTAATAATTCAGAATATGGAATTTCCAGGCCTTGGAAAATAATAACAAGAGCACGCTTCAGAATTTAAGTATGATGCAAACGTTACCACTAAATACTGTATAAGGAAACACTAAAGGAAACCAGTCAAACGTGTATTTGCAAGAGATAAACGGACCGCAAAGCGTGGTTTCTCATTGCGTTTACAATATTTAAACCATTGTTTTTTGGGGTTAAGGGGGAAAAAGGTACCTAGGTTAGGTTATATATTTAATATATGCTATGCTTTACCCCCCCCCCCCCCCTACATCCCCCCCACCCCTAATGTGCAAAAATATATCCCAAATTTGTTTCTAAACTATTATATATTCATCCTATTTTATTTCATTTCATTAGCATTAATCAAAGTTGACTTCTTTCGTGGGAACCGTATAATGCATAAGTACCTATATTTCTCTACCACACGCCTTTTACACAATTCAAATTTTACTAATTATAAAATTACTAATAGTAAAATTACTAATTTTACTAATTATTAAGCCTTTTTTGTTTTTTCTCGTTTTATAGAGGACTAAATGTTTGTGATTGAACTTATATCCTCCGCCAATCTATTAATTTGAATATAATCAGAAAAAGGTTATAATAATAATAATCACAAGATGGGCTCTGGTATTTATATAATAGGGTGGATAGATGGCGTTGCTGATGAACGAATGAATGAATTTATTAATCAAATTAATAAAGTGCAACGTAGTAACAATACCCCCCCCCCCCCCAACGGAGAGAAGAGCTCGTAAAGAGACTTGTATTTTAGGATTAGTGCGTTTTGAAGCCTGTAAAGCGTACTAAATATAAGCAATGTAAAAGTTATGATTACGTTTTTCAACTAACAACAGAGACTTGCACGAAGCAATCATAGTATTTAACAGATAATATTATATATAAAAACATAAAATAATACACAAAATTACTAGAAAACTTATTGAGCATACTTTTTTTGAGGACCAGTATTTTGTCGAGAAACGTGCTTTAAACAGTAATACAGAAAAATCATTGCATCCAGAAATATTTTAATTACATAGTAAAAGATCGTGTAAAGATTGCATTTAAAACACAATGAATAAATAAATAAACAAGAGTTATATTTCATTCAAATGAAACGCCAAAAAATTGCAAACAAATTTTTACGCTAAAAATGTGCGTGATGGACAGTGCCAAATCTGTGATGCTTACTCACTGTTTTATTTTTGTCACGTGTCAGTCAAGAACACTGTAGATAAATTTAACCAGTAGGGTCATAATCAAAAATATTTGTCTACAACAGTCTCGACGGAGTCAACAGACGCGTATAACAGCTCCTCCTATTTTCTTTCCCATCAACGATCCGGTGTATATTTTTCAGTCATTGAATAATGGTGCGAATTTGTATTATTCATAACTGCGAAAGCAGAAAGAAATATGGTGAGCCGGCGAAGTGGTTCGCTACCGTCCCACCTCACAGGTATGACTTAACTGAGTGGCCCATCCAGGATTTCTAAAAGGGGGGCTTGGGGTAAATTTTAGCCAATACGGAAATCTCTACTACTAAGCTCTAATCAACACTGCAACAGTGAAATAGGCAAAATTTCATAATGGTAGGAGAGGGATCCAAGAAGTGGCGGGAGTATTTGAAATTTGCCAAAAAATGTTTTACCACAAAAGGGCAAGCTAATAGTTTTAGCAAAGATTATCTATAAAGTTTCACAATAATCTGTGGTTTTAGATAGTAATTTTACGCCGTGGACCGTCAAAACCTTTTTCTTCCAGGTAAAGAAAAATATTCCCTTGAATTTTTCCTCTTTTTTACCCTTTTTGGGCCACAAAAACGTCCTTCGAAATTTGATATAGGACCTCTGTTTTTCTTCTAATAACTGGTGAAATGGCCCTATCCAAGACAATACCAAATGTCTGCAAAGAACTGTTTTTCGTGAAATTCTTAGTGAGTTTTCAGAAAATTGAAAGAACTCTATTTGTATTATAAGAAGAATATAAAGTAGTGTTTGTTGTAAATATTCTGCCACGAACCTGCAAATTAAGTAAAACTTCTAATCAGAAGCACTTTTTTATGACTCATTAAGTTAACCCTCACGATTCTTTTCATTATCTTTCCAGTTTCGGGTTGCACGCAAGTTTGGTATAAAACTTGGAATTTTTCAGATTATTTAAAATTCTAGTTGCCAAGTTTATCGTCAGTTGCTAACCAAATTTTTTTTGCCATGGCATGTTTGGAGCCAGAGGGAGGAGGCATGGCCCCTCACTAGATCCACCAATGACCTTGCATTTTAGTCATGCGTATTTCTAGGATTTTCTTTGGTACTTCCGTATTATATGGTACACACTCGAGAATCTGGATCGGGAAGATCAGACAATAACCTGTTTTCACATTCTTTATACCAGACAATTAGCTTCGAATCGGTAAAAAAAAAACTACATTATAGCTTTTTTTTAATTAAATATTTAGTTGGTATTTTGGTTTAGGTTAAATTACGTATTAATGCGTTCTGGGCAGCGCCCCTTCCATAATTCTTTGTTGTAGTATTATATTTTTATCATATTTTGGTATATTTTATTAGGATTAACTAATTTCACTTCTCGAGTGTGTACCATATAATACGCAAGTATCTTTTCTTTTTTTCGAGAAAGGGAGGGGGTTAATTTTTTTTGTTTTTTTTTTAGTTTTTGATTCTTTACATTTAATTCTCTAGCTGCTAGCATAAAAAAAAAGAAAAAAAAAACATGCCAATGAAAGGGATCTCTAAATCGGCGTAATTAACCTCAAAATCTGCTGGAATTTAAAAGGTGCACTAAGTTTCAAAACAACATGTTTTGAGTAACGTGTGCAGGATAAAGAAAAAAACCTGTCATGGTAATACTGATTAGACTTAATGTCATAAAAACACTTACCGATACTATCAATGGATAATAAACCTCAAATTCTACTAAAATTCTGAATGGATACTAAATTTCATATGAACAAGCTCCCATGCATGTTTGGAACCGACCAGCATACGACTTAAATATGAAGTAGATTCGTATTCATACTGATAAACATACTACTGATATACTGCCTCCATCTCCATATACTACCCCTTCATGCAATTTCTTCACATTACTCATGCTGACATATGATTTATATGTATCTTCATATAAACATGAAGATTTTTCATATTGACATCTTCATACAAAAAGAAAGGAATTTACTGATCATAGCAATCGGTCAGTATAAATCTTAAAAATGTTCTGAACATATGCTATCATATGCTCAGTAAGGTAGGTTTGGGAAAAGAAAACAACTGATATAATTATACTGATTATACTTAATGAAACAAGAGAAACTAACTTACCGTGGAAAGGGATAACTATTCGAAAATAGAAGCTAAACTTCAAATCAACATTTTCATAGGACATAAAATTAAAAAAAATGAAAAAAAAACATTACACTTATAATTACTTAGTTTGAAGCTACAGAAAAAACAACAACTTACCGATCATAACAATCACCCTTGGTGCCGATTGGAATATCAAAATCGACCAAATCGTAAGCATCATACGGCTGAGACTTTCGCAAATCCCATTTAATTCCTGAGCCACGAAGCATCACCCCACTTAAAAAAACAATAGATAAAAAATTAATAAATAAAAAAACACAAAAATTCAAAAAGACAAAGTTAATGTAAAATCTGTATGTGAATTTGGCTAAAGATTATACAATAATTAAGTACTAAAACAATTCAATATATAGGATACGATAAAAATAAAGTACATCTTCATGGCACAAAAATCGCCGTTTGCCTGTAATTAGTGGAAAGGCTTTCACACTACGTACGCAATTTTCTCTGCTAAGGGATTAAGTTACGTTACGTTCTTTAACACTTAAACAAGTTCCTTCACACTAGGCTAATGTAAAAATCCTTAAACCGTCATATGATCCTTAGTCTGAAATCATCATAAGGAAGCTATTCAAAATTGAAGTGTGGAACGGAGATTAGGATTCAAACTCTCGATCTCAAAATAAAGTTTACTTTATTAAATATTTATTAGTTTATTCTCAAACTTTGTTTATGGCTCATCCAGAAATTCAATTTTTTTACCACTAACGTTAACCATAACGTTAGATAAACTTACGTAACGTAAAATTCTCGTTTAATAATGTAAAATCTCCGAGGTGTGGCAAAAAGGTAATCAGACTGGCAAGAGTTCAAGCAATCTGGCAACTCTGCGCAGATTTCCTTTATAGAATACGTATATTAGTACCTGCCCAAAGCTCAGCGTGAACTTCAACTTTTTCCGTTCACTACGTGATTTTCACTACTGCTATCAGCAAGGTTGTGCCTTTACTGTGCTTCACGCAAAATGGAACGCCAGAACTTGGAGCCTCGTTGTACCATTACGTCATGTGTTAAGCTTGGACAGTTGACAAGCGTGCTGTTTGAAAAGTTAAAACATGTCTATAGAGACTGAATCCAATGCATGTTTTCATTGGATTAAATTTCCGATTTTTCCCAATTTTATTAAGAGGTATACAGTTGTGTAAGTTTCCACTTAACCAATTTAAAGATTAAGATTTCATTTTTACTACCCCGGGTACTTTAAGCGACGTCAGGTTTCAAAGTGTTTCAAATTAACATTAAACTGAGTTAGGTTTATTATAAAAGGCACAGCTAATACTAACAATATTTCTTCTCACAACAAATGCAAAAATGAAATGAACAAGTAGAGTCCTGATTCGGTGCAAAGCTAAGTTCCAACCCTCGTGAATTTTGTGAAATAAATATAAATTAGTACAAGTTTTTTAATTTTTTACTTATTACTGAGTTGCTGTTTTTTTTTTAAGATTTAAAAATCCTTATGAAAATCTATTAACAATATCAATTAGATAGCTTCGATAAAGACCACATCCAGGGCATTTCAGATTTCATGATTTTGTCCATAAATTAAAACTAAAGTAAACTAATACTAATTAATATTTCGTTTAAGAACTAACCTAAGAACGTGCAAGTCCTAATCGGATGTAAGAACTAGCCAATACCAAGCTTCAAAATTTAGGCGATACGGTGCATAAAGTCAAGACCCGGCATAAAAATGAACCAAGTCATGTTCGGTAGAAGAATTAGTTGAGCCTTGATTGGTTGCAAAAAGTTCTTATTCGATGAAAAGACGACGCAAGTACTGACTCGATACCAAAGCGAGCTACGACCTCGTCCAATGCAAGACTAACTAAGTCGTAATTCAGTACGAAAACTAGCTACATCCCAATTCGGTCCAAAACTAAAGAGCAGAATAATTTTTGCTTGCTAATATAGCTAAAGTCCGTTGACTTGTCACAAAATTTATTTCATTTTAGTCCAAAAAAAAAGAAATGGGAACAAACCGACGTGCTTTGTCTTTACACGTAAGATTTCTAGGTAAAAAGATTGCTTTACTTTGTTAGAATTTCTTATTAGGACTCAACTCGAACATACACAATAAAAGATATCAGTCACCCTGCCTTCTGTTTCTGCTTCAACTGATCTACTCAACGTGGTTAAAAACAACGACTAAAGTCTACCAGCCAAAAGTTTCTTTCGTTTTTCTTTTTGCTTTTAGTTGTATAGGATTTGTATTCTTCTAATCCTTTTCTCTAAGGTTAAAGTAGTTTAAGCAATTGGTTTTCATATTCTCCCCTTTTTCCGTTAATAAAGGCTTCCGGATGTGAAGCCAAAATTATCGGACTTTTTTCATTATTTGTTTAAAAGTTGTTTTCTTTTTTGTTTTTTAGCGTACATTGTCTTGTTAAAATCTTTTTCTGTAAGGGTCAAGTAGTTTAAGCTATTTTTTCTCTCCCTTTTCAATTGATAAAGGCTTCCAGATGTGTAGCCGAAATATTCGGACTTTTTTCATTATTAGTTTAAAAGTGTTTTTTTTTTTTTTTTTTTTTTTTTTAGCGTTCACTTGTCATGTTAAAAATCTATTTCGGTTAGGGTCAAATAGTTTAAGCTATTTTTTCTCTCTCTTTTTCTCTCCTTTTTCAGTTGATAAAGGCTTCCGGACGTGTAGCCGAAATATTCGGACTTCAATTATCATTTGTTCAAAAGTTTTTTTTAGCGTTCATTGTCTTGATACAAAAAAAATTTCTGTGAGGGTCAAGTAGTTTAAACTAGATATTTTTTTCTCATTTACTCCCCTTTCCCCTTTTGTTATTATTTATTAAAAAGTTGTTTTTTTAGCGTTCATTGTCTTGTTTAAAATATTACCCGTACGCAATATGATCATTTCGTTTAAAT
>JAQQPU010009499.1:0-10163 GCA_029168905.1 Artemia sp. Kazakhstan ARC1039
AAAATCTGATTCTTTTGATGTATCTATTTGTATCAAAATACCGTTTTCTAGAGTTTCGGTTACCATTGAGCCGGGTCGCTCCTTACTTACAGTTCGTTACCACGAACTGTTTGATACCTCGCTCTTTACGTTAAAAGTTAAACACAAATTTAATTCACAAACCCCTGAATCACAAAAGCCGTTTAGTTAGAATAGATAGCTCTTTTGAAAGCACTAAAAAAAACTGTAGCGTAAAGAGCGAGGTATTGACTTGGGGGAGAACC
The DNA here is from genome assembly GCA_029168905.1 of Artemia sp. Kazakhstan ARC1039. Taxonomy (NCBI): domain Eukaryota; kingdom Metazoa; phylum Arthropoda; class Branchiopoda; order Anostraca; family Artemiidae; genus Artemia; species Artemia sp. Kazakhstan ARC1039. The sequence continues at coordinate 264 of JAQQPU010009499.1, forward strand.
CCCTCATATACGTTATAATTTCTGTTCGTTTTAAGTTCTAATGTTGCTTCTTATTTTCAGTTGAAAAAAACTTGTTTTTTTTTTAAATTTAATTTCTGATCGTTTTTTAAATAATGCTAGGAAATCCGGCGCCCCCTTCATAGAAATGTCCCCTACGCCAAAGAAACTACCTCCACGGAAAGATTATCCCGAGTAACCCCCTGCTCCAGCCCCATCCTCCAGAAAAAAATCCTTCCTGAAAACGTCTGTATACTTCCCAATAACCAATAAATAATGCTGGCAAGTCCGGCGCCCCCTTCATGGCAATTTCCCTTCCCCCATGAAAACTTCCTTCATGGACAGATCCTCCAACATAACCCCCGACCCCCCCCCCCTTCACTACCAGAAAAAAACCCTCCTGAAAACGTCTGTATACTTCCCAATAACCAATACTATATGTTAACATTGGGTAAAGTTCATAACTTTTAGCCCTCCCCCCGGGGACTTCGGGAGTTTAAGTCATCCTAAAATACATATTTATCATATTTTTGACCATGCTGAACAAAATGGCTATCTCAAAATTTTGATCGGATGACTTTGGTAAAAAAAATGAGCGTGGGAGGGGGCCTAGTTGCCCTCCGTTTTTTTGGTCACTTAAAAAGGGCACTAGAACTTTTAATTTCCGTTCCAATGAGCCCTCCACGATATTCTAGGACCACTGGGTCGATACGATCACCCCTGGGGAAAAAAAAAACAAACAAAAAAACAAATAAACACGCATCCGTGATCTTTCTTCTGGCAAAAAATGCAAAATTCCACATTTTTGCGGACAGGAGCTTGAAACCTCTATAGTAGGGTTTTCTCATACGCTGAATATGATGGTGTGATTTTTATTAAGGTTCTATAACTTTTAGGGGGTCTGTCCATCTATTTTTGAAAATCAGCCAAATTTTCTCAGGCGCGTAATTTTTGATGGGTAGCACTAAACTTGATGAAAGTTATATATTTGAAATCAGCATTAAAATCTGATTCTTTTGATGTATCTATTGGTATCAAAAACCATTTTTCTAGAGTTTCGGTTACCATTGAGCCGGGTCGCTCCTTACTTACAGTTCGTTACCACGAACTGTTTGATAGGATACTTAGGACACTTAATAAGAATTTCTATTACCCATTTAAAAAAAAAAAAAGTTTGATTTTTACGATCAAAGATTCTAAAAGAAATATAAGACGAAATGTATATCATTGGCTTGAACCAGCTTTCCTTATAGGAAATTTACCTAGTTTATATTTAATTAAGTTAGATTTAGTTAAAATTTAATTAGTTACAGACTATAATCTGGCATTTGATTACCGACATTGACACTTAAAACATTTAAAATCAAAATGCAGAAAGTTTTTTATTAGGGCTTAGCTGTGGAATTTATTATTGATATTTATCTTATTTTAACAAAAACAATACAAAAAATATACAAAATTCAATCCCCATCAATGAAAGCGCTTAAATATGATAATACTATTGGAAACCTCTGGAGGTGACTTCCTGGACGTGATGAGAAGCTTTGGAACCAGGGATTTGTATTCATGGTTTTCATTGCTATATTTACAGAGTCTTATTATCAGTCCTGTAATAAAATGGGATCAATTTCAGGAGGGAATGTTGGTCCTTCATATGCAGTAAAACTTCGATTAGAGTAAGAATATAAAAATTATAACGAATGAGCTTTAAGAAATGGAATTTCATAAACATAATAAATGGCTAAAACATAAGACAAAAAATCTAAGAAATAGAATTTAAAACGAAGTGTTTTCTTTTATCAGCTCACTGTGTTTTTGGCTCATAAATTGGGAGTGAAAGTTATTTTAATAACTAAAGGTTAGTTTAATTATCTTAAATATAAATGTTATTTTAAAGTTATAAAATAAAAGTTATTTTAACCAACGATAGCCGAATTGTAGGATGGATCACTTGCGAATGTTTATAACACAGAGAAAGTTACATTACTAAGGTACAGATTTAACCTTACCCTAGAGCTTGGTGATAATTCGAATTAACAATTATTAGTTATTCCTTAACAAATATTGATATATATTTATTGATATGAGCATATATTTTCTGGCCCTGAATTCATTCCTGTAGTTTTTATTTACCGTATTTGATACATTTTCAAGGTTGCAAGCAGGGCTGTTAAAAAAGGGGAGGGGGGGGGGGGGTTCTAAAGCCTGAAGTTAAGCACAAGATTAAACTCTGGGTGGACAGTTTTCTTATCTAGTAAATGCTGATAAATGTCCTGAATAAGACATATATGAACTTTCTCTTATTTAGAATAATTACCATGATTTGATGAAGCATAAGACGTAAGACATAACCATGGAGATTGTTGCAAGACGAATTTTGCTTTTGACATAAAGCTTGTATAATAGCTGTGCAGTACAAAATTTAAAAATAAATTTTTGAGGTTTTTGGGGTGTTATCTTTTGGATTTTGACTGTTCGTAAAAAAAACAACATTTTCAAATCCCGCTTCGTAATTTAGCCTTTACCCTCGTTGAACTTGACGACTTTTCAATACCATAGTTAAAAAAACATAGTTAAAACATAGTAAAAACATGGTGCCCCATATTCTGCTTGATAATCTTCTTAAAATATACTACTGCTAATACTTTTTTTTTTAAATATGTTTGAGTGCAAAATGCCATAAAATATTAAGTGTATTTTATTTTTTTTTTATTGCGCGACAGTCACAGGTACAGAATCGGGAGGATTAAGATGTAGAATAAAGTAGGCTATTTCGAACTCAAGGATTCCCCCCCCCCCTCGTTCGAAAATTATATATATTGTCATCATTTCTCTATGTTACAAAATATCGTCTTTCTTAAGATGGACGAAGATGGAAAAGGTAGATGAGATCACAAATCTAAACAACTAATCCCCTCCCAAACCCAAATTTAAAAATTTTTCCTTTATTTTCAAATTTCTTCCATTTTTATGGGGGAGGAACGTATTCTCTTTAGAGAAAGTCTTGGAAATACAACTTTTGGAAAGTCTTGTACCCTAGTAGTTCTTATCTCTTAAATTTTAATAATTCGAAAATTTTTATCTCCTATATATCACTTTGCATAAATAAATTATGATTTCCTTACGAGAAAATGAAAAGCATTCTTTGTCTATGATTATTACCTTTCCAGTCCACTTAACCCCTTTCCAAATACAGAAATAGCATACAATCCAAGCAGCTGCTAGTGTTCCAACTAACTCCCACTGAAAACCTCTTGGATCGTTCAAGCCTGAGCTTACTTGAAGTGCTCGTCGCCTGGAAACAGGTAACAAGAAAATTTAAAAATGACGCAAGGATATTACTTAAAAAGTAGAAAAAAACAAAACAATGGACAAGTTTTCCTTAAAGTCAGCAAGGCAGTCTGAGCCACCAAGGCAAAATGTACTCAGGCCACTTCTTCCGCATAGGCAGTGTCAGGAAGATTGATTATTTATCCATAAGATTGATTAAAAACAAATTTTTGCCACAAAATAAGGTTTTCAAAGAAAGGTAAAGAACTCCATTAAACAAAAAATGAGCAAAACTAAAACATAATAATCTACCAAGCGTGAAACTACCACAAATCAGCATCGATAAATAAATGAAACCCAAAACGAACAGAAATTACAATGAATAACCGAGTCAAACTCAAAACGAGTAGAAATTAACATAAGTTGGGCGCAAAACCCCTATGCCTTCCCAAGGCCAGAACAAAATTTGCACTTTACTGAAAAAAAATATAAATGTTTTTACTTTTATAACTTTAATAAATCAAATAATTTCAACATTTTGATTACTAAATATCAGTATATGTATATTAAACTGACAATGCACATTCATTTGTATTTTTTCAGTAAAGTGCAAATTTTGTTCTGGTCTTGGGAAGGCACAGGGGTTTTGCGCCCAACTTATGTTAATTTCCGCTCGTTTTGAATTTGACTCGGTTATTTATTGTAATTTCTTTTCGTTTTGGGTTTCATTTATTTATCAATGATGATTTGTGATAGTTTCGAGCTTGGTAGATTATTTGATTTTATTTTTGCTCATTTTTTGTTTAATGAAGTTCTTTACTTTTCTTTGAAAAACTTATTTTGTGGAAAAAGTTTTTTTAATTAATTTCTGTTCGTTTTATATTGACAAAGTCTTTTCAGGGAAAAAGAAAATAACACTTTAAATCTTTTCGTTTTTTAAGACTTTATAGTTTGGCCTGCTATCTGTATGCTGGAGAAAAATTTTCAGCAGTTTTTAACAACATATACCATTTTAAAAACCTGGACACAAATAGTACTGTTTAACTTAGTTTCATACCTCCTCTAGTTGACCTGAAATGGAAACCTTGATCCCATTCGCAAAAAAAAATCTGTTTACTCTCTTTAATAGCTTGGATAGACTTACACTATTTTGATTTGGTTAAATTTTAAGAGCAGAAATAGCCTCGAAAGTTTGAATATAAAACCTTCAGTCGTTCTTGGGATACTGCTGAGATGCCTTATTGGGATTTAGCATTATCACAGTGCATTTTGGTTTAATCCTGAGGCAACATTTAGCTTTTAAACATAATGGGCAAATGGGAGGGTGGGAGTGGAAGGGGGATTAGTTGCCCTCCAATCACTTTCGACTATTGAAAAGGGCATCAGCCCTTTCTATTTTTAATCGAATGAGCCCCTTCCGAAGTTCCCACGACAACTCCTTCGATACGAAGTGTCCTGGTCTAAACAACAACAACAACAAAAAATATTACTAATCTCTTTCGACTATTAAAAAGGGCACTAGCCTTTGAATTTCCATTCGAATTAGCCTTTTTTGAAGTTTCTACGACAACGCCTTCTATGAAAACCTTATATGCGCCCAGGGCATAACTTAAAACCCTTGCCCTGAGAGTTGTGGAGGAGTGTCCTTCTCAAAAACATATTTTCTATGTAGAAATCAACTAGCCTACGCTAAACAAAATGGATATTTCAAAATTTTGATTGGATGTGTTTGGGTGAATGATGGACGGGGGGGGGGGGGGCTAATTGCCCTTCAATCAGTTTCGACTATCAAAAAGGGCACTAGCCCTTTGAATTTCCAATCAAATGAGCCCCTTTTGAAGTTTCTATGACAACGCTTTCTATAAAAACCTTATATACCCCAGGACATGACTTAAAGCCCTTGCCCTGAGGGTTGTTGGGGAGTATCCTCCTCAAAATATATTTTCTATCTGGAAATCAACTACGCTGAACAAAATGGCTATATCAAAATTTTGATTGGATGTGTTTGGGGGAATGATGGGTTTGGAGGAGGGGCTAGTTCCCCTCCAATCAATTTCGACTATTAAGAAGGGAACTAGCCCTTTGATTTTCCAATCGAATGAGCCTGTTTTGAAGTTTCTACGACAACACCTTCTAATAAATCCTTATGTGCCCCCATGGCATAACTTAAAACCCTTGCCCTTAGGGTTGTGGTGGAGTGTCCTCTGGGGGAGTGTCCTCCTAAAAAATTAATTTTCAATCTGGAAATCAACTAGCCTACGCTGAAAAAATGGCTATCTCAAAATTCTGATTGGATGTATTTGGGGGAATAATGGGCGTGGGGGGCTAGTTGCCCTCCAATCACTTTCAACTATTAAAAGGGGCACTAGCCCTTTGAATTCACAATCAAATGAGCCTGTTTTGAAGTTTCTACGACAACGCCTTCTATAAAAAACCTTATATGCCCCCAGGGCATAACTTAAAACCTTTGCCCTGAGGGTTGCGGGGGAGTGGCCTGCTCAAAAACATATTTTCTATCTGAAAATCAGCTAAGCTGAACAAAATGGCTATCTCACAATTTTGATTGGATGTGTCTGGGAGAATGATGGGCGTGTGTGGGGGGGGGGGGGCTAGTTGCCATCCAATCACTTTTGACTACTGAAAAGGGCAAACGCCTATTGAATTTCCAATCGAATGAGCCTATTTTTAAGTTTTTACGATAACACCTTCTATTAAAACCTTATATGCCAAAAGGGCATAGCTTAAAACCTTTGCCCTGAGGGTTCTGGGGGAGTGTCCTCTTCAAAAACATATTTTATATCCGGAAATCAGCTACGCTGAACAAAGTGGCTATCTCAAAATTTTGATTGGATGTGTTTGGGGGAATAATGGGCGTGGGGGGGGGCTAGCTGTCCTCCAATCCCTTTCGACTTTTAAAAAGGGAAACGCCCATTGCATTTCCAATCGATTGAGCCTGTTTTGAAGTTTCTACGACAAAACCTTCTATAAAAGCCTTATATGCCCCCAGTGTATAACTTAAAACCCTTGCTCCAAGGTAGGTTGGGGAGTGTCCTCCTGAAAAAGATATTTTCTATCTGGAAATCAGCTATGCTGACAAAATGCCTATCTCAAAATTTTGATTGGATGTGTTTGGGGGAATGATGGGCGTGGGAGGGGGCTAGTTGCCCTCTGATGGGACCTTTGGCCCCTTTTGAATAATGCCTTTTTTATAAATTAACCTTCATTTATCTTTAATATGTAAAACATGGGAAAGCTTTTATTTTGAGACGTCTGAAGGAATCCACTAATTAGCTAGTGTCTGAAAAAGCTAGGTGAGCGATGACTCATACAGCTTAAATTTACAGCTTGAAAAGCTTCAAAGGATGCTGGGAGTCTAATTTGATTCGGCCATTCATAGCCTTTGGTCAGAGGTGCGCGCGCAAAGGTGCGTCTTAAAGTGTATTTGTTAATTGTAAGAGTTTTTATCTTTAGTTCCGTTTTTGAGCAGGGTTGCCAACTGGACATATTTTATGTCCAAAGGACATATTCCTGTGTGCCGGGACACAATTACATAATAGGGCAAACAAGGGACATATTTTAGAAATTTGGGACATAAAAGGGATATACTTAGCAAATTTGTGACATAAAATAGAATATTTCCCGGCTGGATACATGTTTTTGTAAAAACAAAATGTTATTTTTCACACAATAAGTATTAAAACTACTTATCTAGCACTAAATTTATATTTTCTACCAATTTTTTTTTGCAAACGTTTTTTTTTTTTTACAAACGTTATTATTTTTTGGAGTTGTTGCACTTTCCCGCAGACAACTATCTGCAAATACTTTTGAAATTCTTTACAAGTTTGTATTCTTTCATCTATAAACGATTTTATTTCTCCTTGCTTTTACGATACAGTCAAGATAATAGGGAATCAGGCCCCTTTTTAGTTAACAATCGCTTCTGGCTTCCAATAGTCAGGCAAAAACATCTATCTATTAATCAAGTATTACAAACTAAAATGAAAAGTTAGCAAAAGAAAAAAAAATTATCTGGAATCAATCTGGAATCTGGAATCAATTGGAATCAATCTGGAATCAATTGGTATGTGTTTTTCTTCCAACAAAACTTATTGGCCCACAAAGGTTTCAGCCTCCATTTTGTTATCAGCAGGGTTCTCAAGTTCTGTAAAATCTTTCTCTGAATACCCAGATTCTTCACACTGGACATCTTTAGTGTCCTTAGTGCCTGCCTCTGAGCTTGAGTTGTACTACAATTTCTTTCTTGCTTTTGTTATATTTTTTCTCCTCTGTTAGTTGGTCTGTCTGTATTTTTTTAAATCTTTTTTAAAAGCTCTACTTGCTTTTTCTGAATCTGGGATAAACAGCCTATAGACTAAAATTGATACTTGTCTAGAATCTGGGTACACACGCGAGACGTGAAGTTTGTTAATGCTAATTAAATAAAACGAAATAGGATGAAAATATAATAGTTTAGAAACAAATTTGGGCTATATATTTGCACATTAGGGGGAGGGGGTGGGGGTAAAGCATAGCATATATTAAATACATATCAATTCTGGAATCAATTTTGGTATCAACAGATGTACCAAAAAATTAGCTTATTGTGCTGATTAAAATATATATAATATTTTTTAAGTGTAGTGTTACCCATTAGTGGGCCTGCGAAAATTTGCCGAATTTTCGAAAAAGGTAAAAAAACACCCCATAGAAGTCAAAGTATTTTAATGAAAATCACGCCATCAAATTCAGCGTATCAGTGAACCCCACTGTAGAGGTTCCAAGCTCCTATGTATAAAAATGAAATTTTATAGTGTTTGCCAAAAGAAACATCACGGATTCGTGTCTATTTGTTGTTGTTGCTTTTTCCAGGGTGATCATATCGAACCAATAGTACTAGAATTTCGCAAGAGGGCTCGTTCAAACGAAAATTAAAACATCTAGTGTCATTTTTAAGAGACCAAAAAATTGGAGGACAACTTGCTCCTGTCCCACGTCCTTTTTTCCTGAAAGTCTTCTGATGAAAATTTTGAGATAGCCATTTTTTTCAGTATAGTTGAAAGGTACAATAGATATGTCTTTGGAGATGACATGACCCCTCAGAACCACCAGAGGAAAGGCTGCAAGTTATGAAATTTGCCCATTGTTTACATATAGTTTTCGTTATAGGGAAGTATACCGACATTTTCAAAGGGAGGAAGGAGATCTTCTTGGGTTGGATTTTCTGTTGGAAGAATTTCTCATTGGGATGGAAGTTTCTAGGGGTGAACTTTTCAGGGGACATTTTACATGGGGAGAATTTACCGGAATTTGTATACAGAATGTTTGCTATTTGTCTTTTTTCTCTTTGTTGATCCCCTTGTACATGTTGAGACACTCTGAGGGAACTCTCAGGGGGAAGTTTTGAGCGGAGTTGGAATTCTCTTGGGATCTTTTTTTTTACTTTTGGGGTTGGGGGGGGGGGTATTTTCCACGGGAGAAACTTCCATGGTTGAACTATCACCAGGAGAAATTCTCCATGGAAAATTTCTGGGGGATAAACTTTCCAGGGGGGGGGGGGTATTTTCCAAACATGGATATTCCCCAATGACCTTAAAAAGGATCAGAAACTAAATGAATATAAGTCTTTCCTCAAATAAAAGTATGGCAAGGAGTATTTTTCAGGCAGAATCGTAAGCAAAAAATTTTCTGGGAAGGATTTGTAGCAGGGATGGAACTGTCCGGGGGTAATTTCCCGGTGGAAAAATTTTACATGGGAGGAAATTTATATAGAGGAATTTTTCGTGGGGAAATTTTCCACAGAGGGGGTGGATTTCCTGGGATTATCTGAAAAACAATCAGAAATAAAAAAAATAGTTTTTTCTACCGAAAGTAAGGAGTGACATTAAAACTTAAAACGTACAGAAATTATTCCGTATATGACGGGGGCTAATCCCTCCTCAATACCTCCCTCTCTATGCTAATGTTCAACCTCTTGTCTAATTTTTTTTTAAGAACGATTCTTGAAACACAAGGGCCGTGCCACCCTTGGAGTAAGCCACCCTCCACCCTTGTTGGAGAGGGGTGGAGCCACCCTCCCCACTCCACATACGTATTTTTTTTCCCTAGATGCGTCCAACAGAAATTTTGAAATAGAAATTTTATTAAAAGTGGTCTAAAGAACATATAGCAATGTCCTCAGCCCATAAAAGCCCTGGGATAAGGGTTGTATACTGAAAATGTCAGTATACTTCCTTATAACAAATACTATATGTAAACAATATGCAAATTTAATGACTTGCGGCCCTTCTTCTGGTGGTTCTGAGGGGTCATGTCATCTCTAGACATAGCGTAAAAGCAAGGAGAAATAAAATCGTTTATAGATGATAGAATACAAACCAGGGTTGCCACCCTGACCTGGAAGAATTTACTAAATCGGAGAGGAAAAATTTACTAGATCGCATCTGTTTTTACTAAATGCTCAAAAATTTTTTTTGCGTGAAGCATCACCATCAAGCATCGATTTTTACTATAAGAGCATAATCAATTTCCTTTTTTCTTCTTTTTTTCTTCTTTCCTCTTTTCTTTTTCCTTTTTTTCTCCTTTCCTCTTTTCTTTCGTTTTCATAGTATGATTGAAAATTCCAGAAACCTA
>JAQQPU010009499.1:10563-32602 GCA_029168905.1 Artemia sp. Kazakhstan ARC1039
TTCTCTCAACATGCTCCTTTTTTCTCAATAAAAATTTTCAAACTGAGAAGATTCACCTAATCACCTTGGGTGGTTGACTTTTGTTTTGATTCCAATAGATTCCCAATCATCACAAATCCAGGTGTCATTATAGCTTCATTTTTATTTGGTAAGATTTGATACACAGAAAGCTGATTTTGTTGACCTTTAGACGCCGGAAGTGAAGTGTCTGTTTATGGAAATAGGTGACTTCTTGTCTGTCTCAGAGACAGACAAGCAAAATTGTAAATTGTAAAACAGACAAGCAAAAATTGGAAATTGTCATATATTTACGATAATTTTTTCCCCTGAATTCATGGAATATAAAAAAAAAGTTTTGTTTACTATAAAATTTTTACTAGATTTCGGGAAATTTACTAGATCCTCTAAATATACTAGATTTTTTTTACTAGATCTAGTAAAATCCTACTGACGGTGGCAACCCTGATACATACTTGCAAAGAATTTCAGGAATGTTTGCAGATAATTCTCTAGTTGAATGAAATTATTGCTAGCTGAAACCCGAAATCAGAGTTACCATCTCTCGAGGCACGTCAGCTTTTCAAAAATTGTTCAAGAAACGAATATAATAGTATAATAGAATAAAACTTTTAGTTTTCTCAAAAAATTTATAATCATTTAAGACAAAAATAGTTTCAAACTTTACATCGTATTTCACAAATAATGATGAAAAACAAATAGTTTAAATGTACATTTTGCAATAACATAATTTTGTGTAAATTTTTTTCGATCATACCATATTATAAATTCTAGTACATGAAAAGACTTGTAATAAGTAAGACGCATATAATCGAAATATAGAAGCAGAAACAAGGAGTAATTTGGAATTGTCATAAAATCCTAATTCCTTTATATGTATATTAAGTAAAAAAAACAAGATTTTTTCAATTGAAAGTTAGGACCAAGATTCAAACTTAAAACAAACAAAAATTATTACGAATTAGACGGGGGTTGCTCCCTCCTAAATACCTCGCTCTTTACGCTAAAGTTTGACGTTTCGTTCCAATTATTTAGGAATGTCTGATGAAACACAAGGGCCGTTTAATAAACTTTATAAAGTTCAAAAATAATAATCTTTGGTACTTTTCTATAAGCTGTAAACCACGAAAGATAGATGATAAACATTTCTCAGTTTTTTCGTGACTGGTATCCATTGCAGTATATAAAAGAGTGCGTTTAATACAGAATAACCAAAAAAGTTTTTTTTTTAACTGAAAGTAAGGAGTAACATTAAAACTTAAAAAGAAAAGAAATTATTACGAATATGAGGGGATTGCCCTCCTCGATACCTCACTCTGTACGCTTAAGTTTTGTGACCCTATAAAAAAATTTAGGTACTGTTCTATTACCTGTAAGCCACTTGAGATGCACACAGTTACTTTTGGTCGAGTTGAACGGCTTCCTCAAAAATATTTATAAATTTTAACTCAATGCCCTTAACTGTTTCTGAAATATTTCGCACAAGATTTTAACAAATTGGATGCACATAGTACCTTTTGATTTAGTTCAATATCCCCTGACAATTTGAACTAAATACCATTAACTGATCCTGATATATTATACATAGGCCCTTTTGACAACCAAGATTCACATACTTGTATTTTCATTAAGTTCAACATCGCCCTCGACATTCTCTGAAAGTTTCAATTTATTGCCTCTGACTATTCCTTGAGATATTGTGGGCATGCCGTTTTGATCACCAGAATGCATATTGTGTCTTTTGATTTAGTTCAACATGCCAATCGACATTTTCGAAAAGTTTCAACTTAATAATCTTAGGCCTAAGTAAAGAACGATGTGGGCACAATGCACATTCATGCAAATGAATGTGCATTGTCAGTTTAATATACATATACTGATATTTAGTAATCAAAATGTTAATATTATTTGATTTATTAAAGTTATAAAAGTAGATTTATGTTTTTTCAGTAAAGTGCAAATTTTGTTCAGGCCTTGGGAAGGCATAGGGTTTTTGCACCCAACTTATGTTAATTTCTGCTCGTTTTGAGTTTGGCTCCGTTATTTATTGTAATTTCTGTTCGTTTTGGGTTTCATTTATTTATCTATGCTGATTTGTGGTAGTTTCACGCTTGGTAGATTATTTGATTTTATTTTTGCTCATTTTTTTGTTTAATGGAGTTCTTTACTTTTCTTTGAAAAACTTATTTTGTGGAAAAAGTTTTTTTTAATTAATATCAATATAGATACACCCTTTTGACAATTTGGATTCACTGTGCCATTTTGACAAGCAGGATATAGTTAAAACCTTTTGATTTAGTTCAAAAGTTCTAACTGTAATAGTTGTTGCAGTAGTATTGGCAGTCACAATCGCAATCGCAGAAGTAGTAGCAGTACTAATAGTAGTAGTTACAGTCGGGGAAGTGGTAGCAGTTGCAGACGTGAAGTGTCGCATTTGTAGTCGCAAGTTGTTACAATTGCAAGTAGTCACAGTCGCAAGTGGCCGCAATTGCAGTCGAGTCGCAAGTGTGATTAACAGTAGTTGTGAGTCACACTCAGTAGTTGCAGTCATAGTCCTAAGTTGTCGCAGTTACAAGTATTCGTTGCCAGTAGTCCCCGTCGCAAGTAATCTTTACCACAGTCTCAATTATTCGCAGAAGCAGTTCCAAGTTGCTACATTTGCAGTTCCAGGAGCAGTTGCATTAGCAGTAGCCCTGAAAGTTTTAAGCGAATAACCTTACTTGTTCCTAAGGTATTGCAGATACGCCGTTTTGATAACCTTTATGCACAAAGTATCGTTTCATTTAGTTCAACATACTTCTTAACATTCCCCAAAATTCCATCTCAATACCTTTTGTAATCAAGAACATATTCACGAACAAACACTCCCCCTTTTTGCAAGGGAAATCCTGCATGTATGAAATGGATAAATTCCACAATTTATGTAACTTGCCCCTAGGGCTTCGGGGGGCATGGTAACCCTGGATGCATAATTATTAGACCTTTTAACTATTTTGAACAAAATTACTTTCTGAAATCCTTATCTGTTTTTGGGAGGTATCAAAATTGGCGAGGGGGGTTTTTCGCTTTTCAATCACTTTTCAACACCCCCTTCTGCATGACTTTACTTTAAAGCGAATCTGGTAAAACAAATTTACCGAACTGTACCAAAATGATTTTTTTTTCTTCTTGTTTTACTCATTTTTTTTACAGAGCATAGGAAAACGAGGTTTGCAATTGGTGGTTTCATTTCGAGCTTTGTCCGTAGTACACCAAATGAAAACACAGCTTAACAGAAGAAATGACTTTAACTGTCGACCATAAAAGCACACAAAATTGAGCAATTCTAAGTTTCACCAGGATTAATAGATATTTGTAAAGAGAACAGATTAAAATGCAAAAATTGATTTTTTCAGTCGTAAGGCGGGGAGGGGGTAGCATATATTCGAAGAAAATAGGCAAATTATACGGAAAATATAAAAATTATAGAGAAAATCTTATTTACTTTCGAGATTTCAGAAAAGTACGGTCCTGAATGCCTCTTTTGTTGGGGTCAAAGAGAAAATTGATGTACATATCGAGACCTTTTGTCACAATGTTTCGACACATCGTCTTTAACTTAATAACCCTGTCTAATTGATTTGAGTCATCACTATGCTGAATAAATTTTCAGTAACACACCTTATAGACACATTTTCTAGGAAGGGGACAGAAACAGTATTCAAGAAAGAAAGCTAACTGCAATTTACAGTCCGAACGCCTTTTTCAGGAAATAGTAAAAGTTAAGCAAAAATTCTCTATACAAAATTCTGATGCGTAGCAGCTTTAAAAACGGATCAATAGCAAATTGACGCAGCCGCTTTTATCTGAAACATTCAAAAGAAGAAGACGAGGAAAAATAATCAATGTATATTTCAACCCAAATATCTCTATGGAAAGTACTTTCATACTTTCCTCGTGAATTAGTCGAGACAAAACACTACACCGTTGATATTAGGACAAACCAGAGAATCCTGAACATTTTCTTGGATATAAGAAATGAGAGATTTTGACTAATAGTATATTAAACAAAAGATGAAAGCTTTTTTGACATGATTAATGGAATAATTCATTTTTCCTTTAGTTGGCAATAGGCCAACATTGATGACAGTGATTCATTAACGATAAAAGGGTGATGGAAAAACAAAAGATACATAACAGGCACTTGAAGGTAACAACTGGCTTAGAAGATGGATTTGAGCGTGTAGATCGAGAGATGATGAATGGTTTTCCACCATGCTGTCTTCTAAGCATCCAAGAATGAACTGAAGTAAACGAATTGTAGCGACGAATTATGAGCAAAAAACGAAGTTTTATCTTCAAGGAGTTTTAATGCCACTATGTTTTCCTGCACTGCTTAAAGATGGCATTTTCCTGCACTGCTTAAGGTCATCCTTAAGTACTGCTTAAGGATAACGGTCGGGCCACAATCATTCAAAAGACTATGTTCCGCTCTTTGTTAAGGTATAATTCATAATTCACTATACCTAATGAAGATTGGCTCAATCTTCTTTTCTTTATCTTATCTTGATCTCTGAGCAATAAGAGGCTTGCCTTTTCCCCTAAACACGGGCTCTGTTGAACAATAATAAACAAACTTTCCAACACACCAAAGTATAATCACCTACGGAACAAGCACTGACAAAACCTATGATCTCCACACAAAAAAAGTGACCCTTTGTATAACTATGCGAACCTGGCAACTAAAACCCGTAGTTACACAATTCATCCCGGTCACTCGGTATTTTGGCTCTGAGCGATTAAGTAGTACAGCACTTTGCGTCTAGTGGCGCTGAGGTACGCGGGGTCAATTTTGGAGAGTTTTGTCAGTACTTGTTCCGTTGGTGATTATACTTTGGAACAAACAGACCAGTCGGGATATTTATACTGAAAAATATAACACAAGAAACTGAATCGAGTCATCCTATTTCACAATATATTAGAATGACATCTTCATCATATCGGTCACAGCTAGATGGTTATGTTGCACTTTATTGCACATGTCATATCTAATGCACTCAGTAAACCGTCAATATTGAACCTTTTTCGCGAATAATTTGCATATTCTCCCGCTTCAAAAACTGTTTTTACCTAATAAAATACTATACAGCAAGCCCAAAGGAAATGACAAAAATCATAGAAAAGGAAAAAAACACAGCGAAGTAGGTTGAATACCAGGCAAAATTTAAGATATCACACCTAAAATAAAGTCTGAACTATTTTATGTTGTTAATTTACAACACCTAAACTATAAAATTCTACTACAAAAAATATGTTCCCTCTTTTTTCTCCCCAGTGGTTTACTTTAGACTCAATTTAGAACAAGCCCCGTGGAGAGCTTTCAGGTGGAGGCATGGTTCTACATCCGAAAAAAACACGAAAAAAACCATCAATGAAAAAGAGCAGAACGAAGTAAAAAAAAAAAAAAAAAAAAAAAGAAAAAAAAAACAATGAAAACTAAGACTAGCTCAATATTTACAAATATTTTGTGAATAATCCACATAACAACATTTTGGAGGTTGGGGTCATTTAGTCCTGCTTGTATTTGATTAAGACGTTCCTTCTGGTAAATTTGGCAAAATTTTGAAGAGGAGTAGTATTATTATTCCCGAGAAGTCTTTGGATTAGAGCTCACAAAATTGTTTCTGTCTTTTGGCAGAGAATCTGAAATCGCTGATGGTATTGCATACAAAAAAAAACAAAAAAAAAACAATGTTTGCAAAATTCATTCCTTTCATTTCAGAACTAAGCTGTGGCTACTCCAATTAGGTGCTTAACGTTTTGATGTGTCATCGTTTTTCAGGGATTTCAGGCTCAGTGCTCAAAATTCATATAAATTTGTATTTCTGTTCGTTTAAGTTTTAATGCTGCTCCTTGCTTTCAGTTGAAAACGCTTGTTTTTTTAATTTAATTTCTGGTCGTTTTTTAAATAATGCCAGGAAATCTGGCCCCACCATCACGGAGAAACCCCCTCCCCACGGAAATATCCTATAGACAATTCAATTCCGGTGAATATTTACCCCGGACAATTACTCTTAACCACTCTGCGTGTAAAATTGAGACGGAAAAGAGAAAACAAGACATATAAAAAGAATTTTGTGTAATAATTCTGACAAATTCCCCCAGTATATAATATCTCATGACAAGTTTACTCCCTGGAAATTTCCCTCCTCATGGAAAATTCACCCCTGGAAAAACCCCAAGCAGAAAATTTCCCCTCCCCCCACCCAACCGAAAATGTATGCCTACATCCCAATAGCAAATAGTATGCGCAAAAAAGGGGCAAATTCAATAACTTAAAGACCTTTCCCCTGGGGCTGGGGTGGAGGGGGGTCTTGTTATACCCAAAACCATAGTTATTGGACCTTTCAACTATGATGAACAAAACGGCTATTGATGAACAAAATTTTGATCGGATAATTTTGGGAAAAGGGGCGGGGGAAGGGGCCTAGTTACCCTCCAATTTTTTGGCCACTTTAAAAGGGCACTATAACTTTTAATTTGGATTACAATGACCCATCTCCCAATATTCTAGAACCACTGGGTTGATACGATCACCCCTGGGAAGAAACAATAAAATAAACACGCATCCGTGATCTTTCTTCTTGCAAAAAATACAAAATTCCACATTTTTGCATATAGGAGCTTGAAACCTATACAGTAGGCTTCGCTGATACGCTGAATCTGATGGTGTGATTTTCATTAAGATCACTTGACTTTCAAAGGCTGTTTCCCCTTTTTTCGAAATTCAGGAAAATTTTCTCAGGCTTGTAACTTTTGATAGGTAAGACTAGACCTAATGAAATTTATATATTTGAAATCAGCATAAAAAGCCGATTCTTTTAATATATTTGTTGTTCAAAGTTCCATTTTTTAGGATTTCAGTTTTAGGGTACAATTCTTTTAAATATTTTTACTTTTCTAACTTTAAGAAATCAAAATCAACTAAGATTTTAAGGAATATAAATCAGCTAAATCAGCATATGTATATTAAACTGACAATGCAGATTTTTTTCAGTAAATTCATTTGAATTTTTTCATTAAAGTACAAATTATATTGTGGCTTTTAGAAAGCTTGGGGTTTAGAACCCTACTCATATTAATTTCTGCTCTTTTTGAGTTTGACTCGGTTATTTTAATTTTTGCTTGTTTTGGTTTCATTTATTTATTGATACTGATTTGTGGTAGTTGTATTCTTCAAAGATTATTTGATTCTATTTTTGTTCATTATGGTTTAATGGAGTTCTTTGCTTTAAAAAAAAATTATTTTGTTGAAAAGTTTTTTTTAATTAGATTTTTATAAATTGTCTGCCGACTAACAGAACTAAGATAGTTGTAGTCCTGGGTCTCCAGAAAGGCTTGTGGCATGAAGATGAAACTGGCAGGGTGTGTTCAAAGGGGTGAAGAAGAGTTATTAGGGGGTAACCAGCCCCCCTATCCTCCATTTTTTGATGGCCCTTCCCTTAAACACTGATCAAAACTTTGAAAAAACAATTTGTTCACAATAGTTAAAAGGTTTAATAACTATGCTTCCCGGGATACCACGTTCCCTACAGCCCTGGGTGAGGATTGTAAATTATGCAATTTTACCATTGTTTATATGATGGAATTACCTTTAAGAAAAGGGGGGATCTTTCATTCTGGGTGTGGGCAAAAAGACTATGGGTATTATGGTGAAACTTTCGAGAAAGTTGAGGGGTATACTGGACTAAATCAAAAGACAACGTGTACACCCAGTTTATCAAAAGGAGTATCTGCAATGTCTTAAAATGGCTAAGGGTATTAAGTTGAAATTTTCAGGGCATATTGAGGGGATGTGAAAGTTCTCAGAGAGCAATCAGCCCCAATCCAATGCCTTTTTTAGCTACCTTCTCCTCATTGACATTTGATAAAAATTCTGAAATAGTCACCTTGTTTGAAATGGCCTAGGGGTATACAACCCCCAAAATCCCTGGGGCAAGGGTTGTAAATTATGCAATTTACCCAATGCTTATACATAAGTTAGTTTATTGAAAAAATGAGAAATGTTTGGTTTTTGGTCTCCAAAAAGATTTCGGCTATTAGGGTGGAACTATCCTGAAATGTTGAGGGGGATGTCGAACAAAATGAAAACACACTGTATTCAAGAAGGCTGTCAAAAGGTGGTATCAGCAATATTTCAGTAACGGCTGAAGGTATTAAGTTGACCCTTTTAAAACATGCAAAAGGGAGTGTTAAAAAGTGATTGAAAAGCGAAAAACACCCCTCGCCAATTTAGATACCTCCCAAACACAGATAAGGATTTCGGAAAGTAGTTTTGT
Organism: Artemia sp. Kazakhstan ARC1039; assembly: GCA_029168905.1. Lineage (NCBI taxonomy): Eukaryota > Metazoa > Arthropoda > Branchiopoda > Anostraca > Artemiidae > Artemia > Artemia sp. Kazakhstan ARC1039. The sequence goes on from JAQQPU010009499.1 coordinate 18,900, forward strand.
TCAAAATAGTTAAAAGGTCTAATAATTATGTATCCAGGGTTACCATGCCCCCCGAAGCCCCAGGGGCAAGTTATATAAATTGTGCAATTTATCCATTTCATACATGCAGGATTTCCCTTGCAAAAAGGGGGAGCGTTTGTTCGTGAATATGTTCTTGATTGCAAAAGGTATTGAGATGAAATTTTGGGGAATGTTAAGAAGTATGCTGAACTAAATGAAACGATACTTTATGCATAAAGGTTATCAAAACGAAGTATATGCAATACATTAGGAACAAGTAATGGTATTCACTTAAGAATTTCAGGGCTACTGCTAATGCAACTGCTCCTGGAACTGCAAATGTAGCAACTTGGAACTGCTTCTACGAATAATTGAGACTATGACTAAGATTACTTGCGACGGGGACTACTGGCAACGAATACTTGTAACTGCGACAATTTAGGACTATGACTGCAACTACTCAGTGTGACTAACAACTACTGTAAATCACACTTGCAACTCGACTGCAACTGCGGCCACTTGCGACTGTGACTTCTTGCGATTGTAACAACTTGCGACTACAAATGCGACACTTCGTGTTTGCAACTGCTACCACTTGCCCGACTGTAACTACTACTATTAGTACTGCTACTACTTCTGCGATTGCGATTGTGACTGCTAATACTACTGCAAAAACTATTACAGTTAGAACTTTTGAACTAAATCAAAAGGTTTTAACTACATCCTGCTTGTCAAAATGGCACAGTGGATCCAGATTGTCAAAAAGGTGTATCTATATTGATATTAATTAAAAAAAACTTTTTCCACAAAATAAGTGTTTCAAAGAAAAGTAAATAACTCCATTAAACAAAAAATGAGCAAAAATACAATCAAATAATCTACCAAGCGTGAAACTACCACAAATCAGCATCGATAAATAAATGAAACCCAAAACGAACAGAAATTACAATAAATAACTGAGTCAAACTCAAAACGATCAGAAATTAACATAAGTTGGGCGCAAAACCCCTATGCCTTCCCAAGGCCGGAACAAAATTTGCACTTTACTGAAAAAACATAAATCTACTTTCATAACTTTAATAAATCAAATAATATTAACATTTTGATTACTAAATATCAGTATATGTATATTAAACTGACAATGCACATTGATTTGCATGAATGTGCATTGTGCCCACATCTTTCTTTACTTAAGCAGCGCTAGCGCGCTGCTTAAGTATTAAGTTGAAACTTAATACCTCAACAGGTATTAAGTTGAAACTTTCATTGAATGCTAACTGGAATGTAAAGCAGAATCAAAAGACATTTGTTGCGTCCAATTCGTCATAGCGGCATATCTTCAATTTCAAGAGCAGTTAGGGAAGGGTATCAAATTGAAACACTCAGAGAATGTTAAGGAGGATGTCGAACTTAAAGGCGTTATGTTCATCCCAGTTGTCAATAGGCGTGGCTTTAGTATCTCAGAGACGGCTAAGATTACTAAGTTAAAACTTTCCAGCCAGTCCCTCCTCCACTTTCCCTATTTAGATGGCCCCTTTTCAACACTGATCGATATTTTGAAAAAAAAATTATTTTCAAAATAATCAAAATATCCCAATTGTCAATAGGCGTGGCTTCAGTATTCCAGAAACGGCTAAGACAATTGAGTTGAAACTTTCCGGAAATGTCGATTGGCATGTTAAACTAAATCAAAAGACACAATATGCATTCTGGTGTTCAAAACGACATGCCCGCAATATCTCAAGGAATAGTCAGAGGCAATAAATTGAAACTTTCAGAGAATGTCGAGGGCGATGTTGAACTTAATGAAAATACAAGTATGTGAATCTTGGTTGTCAAAAGGGCGTATGTATAATATATCAGGATCAGTTATGGTATTTAGTTCAAATTGTCAGGGGATATTGAACTAAATCAAAGGTACTATGTACATCCAGCTTGTTAAAATCTTGTGTGGAATATTTCAGAAACAATTAAGGGCATTCAGTTAAAATTTACAAATATTTTTGAGGAAGCTGTTCAACTCGACCAAAAGTAACTGTGCGCATCCCTGTTGTCAAAATGACGAATGAACAATATCTCACAAACAATTAATGGTATTTAATTGAAACGTTTAGGGAATGTTGAGAGGATATTGAAATAAATACAAAGAAACTAGTATATTACTGATAAACACGAATCAGATATTTTAACTTTTAAGCCAAATGTGTGAAAAAGTTTAAAAACTTTCAATATATTGACCAATAGTAAAACTTTGGCATATAAACCCGAAAAAATATAATTTTTTTTCAAAATTTTCAAAGAAAAGAAGCTCTTCAAAGAAAAGTAAAGAGCTATATTAAACTTAAGACCAGCAGAAATAAAATTTTGAAATAACTGAAACTCGAAATGACCGGAAATTACGGTTAAAGAATAAATGAAGCCTAAAAAGAACAACAATTAAAATAAATAATCACAAAAATCCAAAGATGACACATACTGATTTAGATGAATAAATAAATCTTAAAAGAGTAGACAGTAAATAAAATATTCGAGCAAAACTCGAAAAGAAAAAAAAGCTACTGCAGCATAAGTTGGGCTACTGCCCCTTCCCTTCCTAAACCGTAAGATTTCTAAAGTCTATTTCGTCATTTTGCTTTACGTTACACAAAATATATTGCAAACATTTTTATATTCATAACGCTGAAAAATAAAAATTTGCCGTGAAATAAATTTTAAATTGCTTAGATATCCATGAATTAATTTCAATATATATTAAATGTTGGTTTGGTTTTCACTAGATCTTTCCAATCACCTTGATTATTATAGTAATTTATTCTTTATTTTTCGTTTTTGTTCTGAAAAACCAAAGCACACCATTCAAAGTGAATTTAATTTTTGTTTAATATTGTGGTGCTTTATATAGTTTTTTGTAATGTTATTTATCCCTCTTTTTAAGCCTAAAAATCTCATGATCTTGGCAATTTTCTCCCAATATTAAAAAAGGAGAATAAAGAAGATCCTTTACACCATTGGGAAAACTATAATGATACCTGATTTTTGTAAAATCTGATTTTCTTGAAATCCATTGATACCGTATAGCTTAACGAATTTCAGATAAAGTGTGTTTTATTTTTCCCAAAAAAAGAAGATTTAGCTTTGTAAAACTCCAACTTTTTCCTCCATGAACGAATGTAGGCATTTATTTCAAGATTCCTACTTTCTATAAATTAGTAACACAAGAAAGTTACCATAACAAGAGCCATAACAGACGAATTGCATAGTAGGATCTACCACAGTTATGATCCCTCCAGCCAAACTGTCCAAGAAACACTCCGGACACTTTCAACCCAAATAAGCTTGACCTTCAAGAGAAAGTTCTACCATAGCCAAAGAATTCATATAAGTTTGCACATTTTATAAAGAAACTTCGACTTACTCCCAAAACTCTCTCACTGGATCTGTTAAATTTTCCCTGGGAAAAATGTGGGTTTGGCTTAATTCACAAACCGTTGTATTTACAGCAAGATCGTCCCAACAGGTCAAGTTCTTTCGGGCGTAAGCACTAATACATGTTTCTTGATTCCACCAGTTGTTACACTCCCTCCATGGAATATCTGTAAATTAAAAACGTTGAGGTCTAAAAACGTTTATGATATTCTTAGGCTTGGTGAATCCTTATTTCCAGTCTACATAAAACTCTTTAGGCCAAAACTCAGGTACTTACTTTTGTCCTATTCGTGGCAACAGTGACACTGGTCTTAGATCTTCATATATAAATTATTTGATACTACAATATAACAATTTTTTTATTATGTGATTTTTTCGTTGAGCGCTTTTTGTTGATGCATATTAAAGCTACAAATAATTAAATACCTTTTTTAACAGATCAACACCTTTTCTCTGAGTAATTAAGAACGCGTTTCACGTTAAAGAGAACACAATGAAAAATTCACATTTCCAAATTAGAATTACGCACTTTTTCAAAACCTTTTTGCCTGATACTATGTTTATATGTGAATACGATATGATTAATTTGTTCATTTTTAGATACATTCGACTCAAGTGCTCTTTTTTTCTCTTGAAGCGTTTTTTTTTATTTTCAGTGTCTTAAAAAAAAAAAAAAAAAAAGAATCCAGATTGTACAATCTTCCAGATTCCTTATATAAATCATCCGTCTGCTGGTCATTTGAATTAATGAGATTGGTGACTTCCATTGAAGTTTTGGTATTAAAGTTGTGCTATCGTCTAAGCATCATGTTCATGTATAGAACTATTTATCTCCTCTCTAAATTTATTTAATCATCTGTCATTTCAAATGCGAAATATATTGCACAATCTAAATTGCAAGTGTATTTGAATAATACACAGGGTGTCTTAAGTAAAATCAAGAGATGACCCACAGTTTGGTTGTCATCATAAACTACCTCCCACTCCCTGTCTCTTTGCCACTCTTTCTCAACAGTATGTGCAGAACTATTTATGTACACTTTAAATTCATTTAGTCAAATGTCATAAAAAAAAGGTATTAATACAATCCACTTAAAAGGATCCGAGTTGGTTCAGAGAAACCAGGTAGGTCTCTCTGCCCGGATCTTGTGAAAGCTAGGCAGCACGCCAAGTTTTGGCTTCGCATCTGGATTGCCTACGGAAGATCACATTGTGGTACCACTTTTAACCTAAAGTGTCTTGATTCAGTTTCAGTTTCTTGATACGTTCAGTTAATGTAATGTTTCTGTTTGTTTTAACTAGTATTAATTAATGTCCAGCCCTAGCCAAGCATAATTTTTTTGCGCTTTTCTGGCAGAAATGTTATGTAAGTTATGTATTTTGTTTTTAAGTAAAGATAAATGAAACTGAAACTGTTCGCTTGTACGTTATGTCCACAGTTTATAGAATTATCCAGTAAGTTTATCGCAGATCATTTCTGGTCTTCATTCTCGGTGCGATCAAAAAGCTCCTCCCCCTTATTCATGGATTAGTGAGTTAGTCTGTATGCGTCAATCAATGCGAATTATCATTAAATATCGCTTATCATTAAAAGACGTCGCCTGAAGCTCCTCGGCCACACATTGCGCCGCCCCGAAGGCACGATATGTCGAGACGTCCTTGTCTGCGAACCAGCCCCCTCCTGGAAACGTAAACCAGGAGGACAAAAGAAGAACCTGTGGCAAAAATTCAAGGAGGACCTGGAACCGTGGGGAGGATTCAGGAGACACGGTCGGAGATGGGACAAATACTGGCTGAAGATCGCCGGAGAAGCTGCAGCCGACAGGTCCAAGTGGTCGTCGGAAGTCATCCCAAGATCCTTGGTGCCGGGCAGGACAGTTCATCGTCTGGTTCCCGCCGAAAGTCAAAAAGTAAGTAAGTAATCAATGAGAAATGGTATGAAATTGTATCATTCATAATTCTGAAAGCAGAAAGAAACTTGGTGAGCCAGCCAAGTGGTTTACAAGTGTCCCATCTCACAGGAATGACTTAATTTATATACAAATTATGACTTAATCTATTATTTACAAACAGTGGACTCAGCTGATTGGCCTATGTAGGATTTTATAAAAAAGGGGGCGGGGGTTGATGAAATTTGTGAAAATAAGGAATTCTAATTCTATAAACTGTGGTTGTGTCAGACAAGAGAGGCAATATGTTTTAGAATAAAGGAAAGTTCCTGGTCTAGTTATGGCTTGATTTTACCAAATTGGGGTAGATTTATCCGGAAAGATCTAGGAAAGATCTTCTCTTCTTGCGTTGCGCCCCACGTTACGTGTTTGTTGGGAATGTTCCTCCTCCTGACAGGAAGAGATATGTCGCGTCTTAGAAAAATTTCTTTAGGTTTTATAAATATTCCCTATATCTTCCTTCTAGGCACAGTAATTCAAAAATAATTCAGAATTTCTATATCCAGGATCCTTTCCATAATTTAAGTCGCGGCTCGTGCCTCTTTCTTATGAATAGTGTTTTAAGTAATTTCTATTGTCTTATTTTTTTCCTATTTCTTATGTACTCCACTTCTTACTTTGTGTTTGTATAGTGGGTATGAAAATAAAGAAAAATCTAAATAATAAACAGAGTATCTTTCGTAACCTGAAGAGGTGACTCACAGTTTGGTCAACATAAATACCCCCCTCTCCCTATTTCTCTGCCACTCTTTGTCTTTATTTATTCAATGTCTTTCTTTAAATCTCTCTATCTTTTTCACCCTCTCATTAATTCTTTCTCTCTAACTCGTTCTAGTCCTCTTTCTTTCTCTCTTTCTTTCTCTCTCTTTCTTTCTCTATCTCTCGTTTTTCCTCTTAATGCCATCAATACCTGCTAGCTGTCACTTGGTTTCAACGCATAACATAACTTGCCATTGATTTTTCTAGATATACTGATTACAATGATAGCGTTCTAATAGCCTTGTAGAACATAATTTGTCACAAGAAGGTTTTATTTTACTTCTAATAAAAGTTTCACGTTGAATTCAAAAGCAGCAAGAATTTTACATTGGCCAGAATTTTGCGTTCTAGCATGTAGATGAGTTTCAAGACAGAATTTGCTAATTATAACAAAGAATATCAGTCTATAGTTTTTGAAAATGGGGCAAGACAGATAATATTATTCACCTTTTCCAATTTATGCCATTCCAAACGGTCGATCTTTCCTGTTCTTCAAAAAATTTAATTTATTAGTTAAAAGTGTTATCCCAGTACAATATCATAAGCTGAATTAGAAATGTTCATCAAATTTTGTTCAACTCCAGAATTTTTGGTAAACATAGGATTAAACAAAAAAAGAAGCAATGGAAAATGATTATTTAAGAGCTACGAGTGCTAAAAAAAAAAACGATTACATTTTTCAAATACAAAATTAAGAAGTAATTGAAACAAAATACCCCCCCCCCAGTCCATGGACTGTTAGATACCCCAGATACCAGCTTTGTACATAGTGTAAATAATGATTTAGAAGTGATTATGTTACCAATTAGTGCCTATGAACTCACAGACTCATCATCTTACGAGTCCCTTACAAATGAAAGTTTCAACACAACTGAAGTTAGTAGATCTGCAAGCACTTCTCTATCCATTGTATACAAGTCTGTGCTCAACGTGAATCACTGCCATAAGGAAGTACTCAACCAAAGAAAGCAGCAAGTAAATCAATATTTATCCACTCTTATAACAAACGTTGACCAGCTACCAAACATAATTAATGAGCTGAAACCCCCTGATATGTCAAATGATTATGATGTAAGACTTCTTACTGAGGTATGTCCCAAGAATTCAAGAAACAAGCTTCTAGATTCACATGTCAGTTTGCAAAGCCATCATAAAGCATCCAACCTGTCATCCAATTATTGGCACCGAGGAACACTTGAATTGGTCAAAATCTCTTACACCGTCACCCCAATTAGCTACTCCACTAGATGCCCCTATGGCGAAACCGTTTTTCTTGATATTTCAGCTACAGAGAATAAAAGCCAACCTCATATGAGAATCGGCTGCGTATACAGAAGTCCATCTGCACCACCACCACCAGTGGAAACAGATGGGAAACTAGCAGAGCTCATCCGCAAGATTACAGACACCCAGCATGGGGAGCTACTAATCGCAGATGACTTCAACCTGCCTAAAATCACCTGGAAAGACCAGTTTCAATACGTCTCTTCTGGTCCTAAGAACCCAATCATCAAATCACCTGATTACAGAGAGAAGTATTCCAATAGTCGGAACAAATTTGAAAACTTGACGCGGGCCTTGCACATGAACTTTAAATCTAAAATTGCTGATGAACCCAAGACTAACCCAAAAAATTTTTGACAGTACGTCTCTAGCCAAGACTACAATAGACTACGTATTAAAAACTGATAATCGAGCAAGATGGAGAAGTTACAGAGACTAATAACCTTGCTAATTAACTGAACCAGCAATTTGTCTCAGTTTTCACCACTGAACCGGATGGCCCTTTACCTTCCCTACCAAACTGAAATATAAAAGCCACAATGGAAATTACCACGATATCGTCTAAAGATGTCCTTAAACGTTTACAAAAGTTGAATGCTAACAAGTCGCCAGGACCTGATAATATATATCCCAGACTACTAAGAGAAATCACAGAAGTGATAGCAGATCCCCTGACGAGAATCTTCCAGACATCACTTACCTCTAGAAAGCTAGCAGCAGACTGGAAAGTAGCCAACACAACCCGGTATTCAAAAAAGATGACCGCACCAAGCCAGTGAATTTTCGACGAATCAGCCTAACTTCAGCTGTGGTTAAGGTGCTTGAACGTAAAGTTCAATGATTCAACTCTTCAAAATTTAACCACAAACAAGATCTCATCACCCAAGCAGCATGGATTCCAGTCACGAAACGAATTCGATGGAATCATACGAAATAATTACAAATCTGATTGACCAAGGACATCTAGTTCACCTACTGCTGCTAGACTTTGCCAAAACCTTTGACAAGGTGCCCCATAGTCTATTGCACTCCAAATTATCTGCTACCGGTATCAACTCATCTCTGATAGACTGGCTAATGAATTTTCTGACTAACCACAAGCAGAAAGTCCGTTTATTTGAGATGGGTGGCCAGCCAATCTACTCTGATGAGACCATAGTAATGAGTGGGGTACCGCAGGGGAGCTATACTAGGCCCAACCCTTTTCCTGATGTATATCAACAATTTTTTCAATAATGTGGATAACAATATGCAATTGTTCGCTGATGATGCCAAACTTTTTGGCATTGCTAGCCCACAGAAAATTCAAGACGATCTTGACAGGCTGCAGAATTGGACTCAAGACAGGCTTGTCCAATTCAATACAAGCAAATGTTGAATTTTGCACTTTGTACCTAATGAACCAATGGCTCCCAACTCATTTTTAAATCCAATCGCTAATATAAGGGACCGTCTAGTGAATAGAGAAGAAGAAAGATATCTCGGTGTGATCATTGACGAAAGGTTGAGGTTCCACAGACATGTGTAGCATGTTGTCTCCCGATCAAATTCCATCATCGGCCCAATAAATAGGACCATCAGTAGCCGAGAGGCCACGATATTCATAAAAATTTTCAAGGCTCTTGTTAGACACTGCCTTGGTTTTGGCATGTGCCTGGCTGGTCCCTCTTACCGGCAAGATGTTAGGCTCATCGAAAATCTTCAGAGACGAGTAGAGAAATACTTGAAAAGCCTAAAATCAGCCTCATATGAGGACCGTCTCAAGCAGCTCAAGCTATCTACCCTTGCCTATAGACGCATGCATAGTGATATAATGCTGACTTCTAAACTTCAAAAGGAAAACTCCACCAGTTTGATGGGCAGCCACCGTACCAGCCATCATCTCATAAGAAGACACTCACAGAGGCTACCAAAATTAAGATCCAGATCAAGAATCCGTCAAATGTATTTTTCAAGAAGAGTAATAAACCACTGGGATAAATTAAAGGGCTCTACTGTCAGCACTACTTCCATCCAGTTTTTCAAACACAAACTTGACAAGGAGCGGGAGAAGAAATAGTCGAGGTTCGACTGGGAGTCATCAACTCAAGAGAACTACAGGTCCAGAGGGCCTTTAAGCTCTAAAATGGATCAAGGTGATTAAGGTGGAATCATTGAAAGTGAATAATATTTCTGTTGGAAGTTTGAAATTGTAAAAATGAATAAAAAACCATTAAACCAAAACAGATTAAAAGGTCAGTGTACAACATATTTAATATGTTCTTCCATATATTAAAAATGTTTTTTATTTGGTTTTGGTCAAATTGGATAAGAAAGTTCTGCATAAACATTTACATAGCCATTACATGAATAGTTTTACATAAACATTTTAAATATGTTCTTCCATAAATTAAAAATGTTTTTTATTGGGTTTTGGTCAAATTGGATAAGAAAGTTTTGCATAAACATTTACGTAGCCATTACATGAATAGTTTTACATAAACATTTTAAATATGTGCTTCCACTTATTAAAAATGTTTTTTATTGAATTTTGGATGAAATAGACAATAAAACTTCCGGTTGAATAAAATTCCTTCAGACTTCTAACAGACAATTACATCAGTTTCATTTAAGATGTAGGTAGTTCAAAATGAATTGTCATCGAGTCGTGCAAGATTATGATTTTGATCTCTATTATTTAAGAGATGTGGGCGCATCTGACTGGGCGCAGTCCAGATTTTAAGTAATTCATCTCTACAAACTGGTGCCGGCCACTAAGGAAACTCCGTATAAAATCGTTACTTTATCAGGGATCCCATACACCTCACGTTTTTCCAAGACTAAACCATGGTCAATTGTATCAAAAACCTCCGTTAGGTCCCGAAATACTGCATCAACCTTAAATCCTTTGTCTAAAGCCACACTAATAATACTTGTCAAAACTAGCAATGCATTCCCTGTCTTCCTATTCTTCCGGAATTCAAACTGATTAATAATCAAAAGATTAAACTTCTCAAGAAAAGTGGTTAACCGAGAACAAAAGCATTTTTCAATAAGACAAGAAATAACTGGCAAAACTGATATTGGGCGATAATTACCAAGATAATTTTTGTCACCACCTATTTAAATTGGTGTCACTCTTGCATACTTTAAACAATCTTTAAACTTACCCTATCTGAAAGAAACATTAGTTAATGATGTATGTATTTATGTATGTATTTCCAAAAAATGTTGATGTTGAGAATGATAAACATAGATGGAAAAATACATTTCGGAATTTTTAAACTCATAAAGTCACTATCAGGCAAAATATTTTCCATGGCATACATAGTATTCCTTAGCTCGTCCACGGTAATCCTCTTTGATGAAACGATACTTGAATAGGGGGCGGTAAAGTGGATGCAAAAGGTGGATCTTCCGGAAATGGGGAAACAGTATCAGCTATTTTTGAACCTACTGAAGTCAAAAGATTCTGAAACTCATTAAAAATCGTAAGATCGTCTGCAGCTGTAGCCTCATTTACTATCACTTCAGACGGTTATATATTAGGACTCTGACTTATAACATTATGGATTGTTTGCCGGTCTTCAATGGGTTTCCTTCAGCTTCCTTAAATTTCAAGTTAAAATAAGAAGCTCCAAGTTCTACAGATGAGTAAAAAGAGATAAAGTAACGAAAAGCAAGCAAAACCGCAGCTAATTCTTGCTATTGCATTTGGATCTTCCTCCAGAAGCAATAAAAAGGGATTTTTTTTATAATAGTGGACAGAAAGCTGGGAACTGAGGCTGCTACTTCCGTTTAATCTTTTCATTTTTGGGCCCGGAATATCAGTCGTTCATAAAATGAAAAAAATAAGATGGAAAACGGTAGTATGGACCGCTTTCCTGAAAAATTGACAGAAGAAGGAAACAGTCGGAAACAATAAGTAGTAAAAAAAAGAAGTTTTTTAACATTATTAAGAACAGAAAAAGTGTCTAGCGGAGTCTCTAAAATTGTATATTTTAGGTTTTTGCTGAGAAAAAAAAAATAAGATTTGGTAAAGATACCTTAGTGGCGTATCTGGGGTGGGAGGTTGAATCCCCCCCAAGAAGGTTTTGTTCGATTCGTAAAAACGTAACAAATATGCATATAATTTTTTTTGATGTATTTATTAAGTTTTTTGTCCCCCCCCCCCCTGAAAAAAGTAATAACCGTAAGAGTTATAAATAATTATAAAAAACTAAAATACTTAATGGCATTATTCCTTATAGCGCTTCAGTTATTTTACCTAAAGCCCCCATGTGCAAATATATAGCCCAAGTAATTTATTTTTCTTACATTTTGCAACGCATCACTCATGTTTCAACTTAATGCACGTAAATTGAATCAACGTTGACAAAATAAAGAAATGGAAAAAAAGGTGAGAAATATAGAATTGCGGATCCTATAAGCCTATGACGGTGACTTGCTTATTGAGCAAAATTTTTGAATTTAATTTCTAAATATCTGAAATACTTCCAAAAGGTGATTATCTGTCAAACCAATTTGGGTTAAAACCATATAGAGGATGCCAACATGCACATGGAGTTCTTATTTCGTTATTGCTTCAAGCACAAAAAGACCTGTAGTGCAATTATGCGCGTTAGATGTTTCAAAATCTTTTGACTCGGTTTGTGATAGCCAATTGCGGTATTCTCTTACTCAACTTGGAGTGAATTTATCTGCTATGTTTGTTCTTCGTTATTGGTATGCAAATTAGTATGTTCGACTCCGGTCAGGAAATGCCGTTTTCAGTAATATCCCCATTTGTTCTGGACTTAGACAGGAGGGGGGGGTTGGGTTTGTCACCATATCTTTATAATGTTTGTTTATATCCTGTGCTAACTAATAGTTTTGTGTCATATTTTACGGACCTTTTACGGACCTACGGAAAGTTTTTTATTGTTTAAAAGAAAATATAGTTGTGAGAAAGTCAAACTTTAGCGTAAAGACCGAGGCGTTGAGGAGGGGACAGCCCCTTTCATATACGGAATAATTTCTGTTCGTTTTAAGTTTTAACGTCGTTTTTTTCTTTCAGTTAAAAAAACATGTTTTTTTTATTTAATTTTTGAACGTTTTTGAATTAATGTAGGTTTTGATTTTGACTCACCGTACATGAATAATTAGGACTAAATTTGAATATTAATTTTACTTTTATTTGGTTAAATGGCTTTCTCGAAACTTGTTTAATTTTATTTACGAACGTTTTTATTAGTAATAAATATACCTAACTTACGAATTAACTTACGTAACGAACTTCTATATTCATATATTTTTAATACGTACATTTAATACGTATAAAATGAGTGTTGGAGGGGGCCTAGTTGCCCTCCATTTTTTTGGTCGCTTAAAAAGGATACTAGAGCCTTTAATTTCCGTTCCAATGACCCCTCTCACGATATTCTAGGACCACTGGCTCGATATGATCACCCCTGGAGAAAGAGCCGTTCTGGCTAAGTGGACGCGCGCTGGGCTGAGAATCCGTGAATTCGGGTTCGATCCCTGGTGTGGTCAGTTTCTTAGTTTGAGACGCGGGTCAGTGGTGTGACCCTGTGAGCTTAGCCAGAGTCAACCCAGCTCTAAATGGGTACCTGGAGAAGTCTGGGGAAGGTAAACAGGAAGGGTTTGCGAAAGCATAGGTTGGCTGGCCCCCAGCCCCCCATTGCACTTCCTGGCTGAGGGCCACGAAACGGAGATCAGCACCGCCGGTTTGGACCTTAAGGGTCTAGTGCCGCATCCTTTTGGAGAAAAAAAAAACAACAAAAAAAACAAATAAACACGCATCCGTGATCTTTCTTCTGGCAAAAAATGCAAAATTCCACTTTTTTGTACATAGGAGCTTGAAACCTCTGCAGTAGGGTTCTCTGATACGCTGAATATGATGGTGTGATTTTCATTAAGGTTCTATAGCTTTTAGGTGGTCTTTCCCCCTTCTTTCAAAATTTAGCCGAATTTTCTCAGGCGTGTAACCTTTGATGGGTAGGACTAAACTTGATGAAACTTATATATTTGAAATCAGCATTAAAATCTGATTCTTTTGATGCATCTATTGGTATCAAAATTCCTTTTTCTAGAGTTTCGGTTACCATTGAGCCGGGTCGCTCCTTGCCACGAACTGTTTGACACTAAAAAATATGTGACAATGAATCGAATGAACTTGTAAAAATAATAACCATATACAAGCAGTACATGTGGGATCAAAACACATATATACACATGTGCTGCTAGTGGGAGGATATTAAAGGGTTGGGTTTGATACTAGGGGGTGGATGGAGGATGGGTGAATGG
>JAQQPU010009500.1:0-15968 GCA_029168905.1 Artemia sp. Kazakhstan ARC1039
GTGTTTTCCAATTTGGCCACTAAAAGGGTGAGAATAGGCTGTATGGGTTAGTTTTGGGGTATTTCTTGCTAATATTTTTCATAGAATGTCTTTTAGAGGAAGGGGTAACTCGCTCAAATATAAGATATGAGATATAAGATAAGATATTTATTTCTAGAAATTGCTATCACAAGCCCTGAAGGGCCGAATTCGAATTTCGAAGTCCATAAAAAACAAACAAGTAAGAAAATCATAACAAAAGCACAACAACTTAAAGATTGGCAACCAATGAAAAAAAAAATTAAAATAAATAAATAATCAAATATCGGAATGCTGTATGATTCCTTTGTCACTTATATTAAAAACTTCAAAATGGCAACTAGTTAATAAGATAAAAACTAATAAAACTGAAAAAAAATAAATAATATACACATTAACAAATGTTTAAAAAACAACATAAAAAGGGGATAGGGAACAAAAAAAAAGAGTATAGAGGAAACCGAGCTGTTTCTTTTATTATATAAGGGAAAAGACAAAATTTATGTTCAAATTAACCACTATTTATTAAATCAGTAAAAAAAGGGATAAAAGATTTTTTATACCGCAAGGTAGTACAAAGACTGGGAGATAAGGTGGGGATAGGCTGGGACACAGTTCGTGGAGGACGATTTCTATCAGGTACATGGTATTCAGGGAAAAGGTTCGCAGTACGGGGGTTCAAAAGTGCCAACTTACCAAAACGGAGGCACAAATTAATTCTTCGTCTCTCGAGGGTCTCTAGGTTTGAAATATTTAACAAATACAAATACGGTATCTTGCCCTCTTTAAAAATAATTCTTAGAGCTCTCTTTTGGACATTTTCAATTTTTCGAGTTGCTTCATTAGAGAGGCCAGGGTGCCACACAGGACAAGCGAACTCTAATACGGGACGCACAAAAGAAATGTATACTTGTAGTAAATGTGATTGGGGGCAACTGAATTTATTTAAAAGTTTAAGGAGGGAAAGCGAGGAGTTTGCTTGTCGTAGGATATTATTTATATGGGCATCCCATTTCTAATTAGAAGAAATTGTAACACCAAGGAGTTTAAGAGATGTGACAGAGGTTTCAGGAGGAATAGGAGCAAGAAAAAGGGGAGGGGATTTAAGGAAACTTACTGAGACTATTGCGGATTTAGAAGGGTTAACAGTCATGTCAAGGGAAGAGGCCTCACAGGCAATATCTTGGAGTATGCCCATTGGGTTGCTAAATGTGTTTCGCAGAGTACAACGACACGTGGCACAGCAACCGCAGCGATTCGCAGAGTTCTGCCACGCTCGGCGCGGGCCATCTGGTGTAGTTTCTAAAAGTCGATGGCTCTTAGCATTCATTAAATAAAGTGTTATACATCCTAACACTTCCTCTCTCTAATCCTCCTAACACCTTCCAACATAGATGGGCGCCAGTCTTTCCAAAGCTCGCTAAAGTAAAAATATAAATCTTATATCGAACTTTCACTTCGACAAAAGAGAGAAACGAAAAGTGAATTAAAGTGACTAATAGTGCATGTTGAGTCTACAATTACGAAAAAAGGTCAGTTTACCTATAAATACTACTTATTGACAAAATTAAAAACTTTTTGGTCTTAACAAATTTAAGCATGATCCTGGTGCAATTTTTTGCTTATTTTAAATAAAATTCGGATTTATTGATTAATTGATTTCTAATACAATTAATCAGAATTCACTCTAAATAAGTTGTTCAACTCTAAAGTAAAACACTCTAAAAAAAAGAATTCAACTCTAAAATAAATTCTTTGAATGCGAACATTTGTATGAATTAAATAAATCTGGTTTTTGCTTATTCAAAGTATGCAAAATTCATGAAGTGTTTACTTACTAATCAAAAATTTACTAGCATGAAAAGGATTTTGCTGCTAAAAAAGGAGAGGCGTTATCCCGGAGATGAAATTACACCGTAAAATTTAACATGTGATTCTGCCGTTTTTTCAAAGGAATAGTCGTAACAAACAAATTGAGATATAATCTATTCGACGACAATCTTTTAGTTACATTAAATTAAAAAAAAAGAAGTTTTTTTTAGCTGAAAGTAAGGAGCGACATTAAGACTTAAAACGAACAGAAATTATTCCGTAGGCTATAGGAAAGGGGCAGTCCCTTCCTCAACGCCTCGCTCGTTACGCTAAACTTTTTTAATTGTTTTAAAAAATAGAGTTATGAGAAAAAAATCAAACTTTAGCGTAAAGAGCGAGGCGTTGGGAGTTTCATATACGGAATAATTTCAGTTCGTTTTAAGTTTTAATGTCGCTCCTTACTTTCAGTTAAAAAAAACTTGTTTTTTTTATTTAATTTCTGAACGTTTTTGAATTAATGCAGTTTTTTACTTTGGCTCACCGTGCATGAATAATTAAAATAAAATTTACATGTTAATTTTTTTTTTTTTTGGTTAAATGGCTTTCTCGAAAATTGTTTAATTTATTTACGATACGTAACTTACGAATTAAATTACGTAACGAACTTCTATATTCGTATATTTTATTACGTATATTAGGGGGTTCGCCCCTTAGTCAATACCTCGCTCTTTACGCTAAAGTTCTAATTTTTTCCAATTCTTTAAGAATGACCCCTAAATCGCAAAGGCCGTTAATTAGAATAAACAGCTCTTATGAAAGTACCAAAAAAACTTTAGCGTAAAGAGTGAGGTATTGACTAGGGGGCAAACCCAATCATATACGTAATAATTTCTGTTCGTTTTAAGTTTTCATGTTGCTCCTTAATTTCACTTGAAAAACTTTTTTTTTGTTTAATTTCTGACCGTTTTTTTAAATAATGCTGGGAAATCCGGCGCCCCCTTCATAGCAATGTCCCTTCTCCCATGAAAACTTCCTCTACGGAAACATCCTCCCACGTAATCCCTGACCCACCCCCTCCCCCACTACCAGAAAAATTCCCCCCGAAACCGTCTGTAGCCTATATTTCCCAATAACCAATACTATATGTAAACATTGGGCAAAGTTTATAACTTGCCGCCGTACCCTCGGGGACTGTGGAGGATTAAATCATCGAATTTTCCGGGGGATTAAGTCGGAATTTTGTATATTTTTTACCTGAAGAATGATCACGGATACGTGTTTATTTTTCATTTTTTTTATTTTTCCCCAGAGGTGATCGCATAAAACCAATAATCCTAGAACATCGGGAAAGGCCTCATTCGAACGGAAATTTAAAGTTTTAGTACCTTTGTTAAGTGACCAAATAGATTGGAGGGCAACTAGCCCCCCTCTCAACCCTTTTCCCCCAAAATCGTCCGATCAAAATTTTGAGATAGTCATTTTATTCAGCATAGTTTAAAAGTCCAAAACTCGATTTTTAGAGATAAAATGACCCCCCCCCCAGCCCCATGGGATAGGTCTTTAAGTTATAAAATTTGCCAATTATTTACGTTTAGTAATTGTTGTTGGGAAGTATACAGACATTTTTCGAGGGAGGGGATTTTGTGCTTGGGGTGGTTCCTTGGGGATAATTTTCCGTGTGGAGGGAAATTTCTGGGGGTGAGCTTCCCGGGGGAAATTTTGCACTAGGGAGGTTTGACGGAAATCCTATATGAATTTCTCCAGCATCCGCTTCAGCCTCTTTTAGGTTTGGTCTGAATAAATTGATCCACATTAGATCCAATTTAGTGTAGAAGATATGGACTATTTTTGGTAAGGATAATGATTTTTGTTCAAAGTTTGATTCCTTTTATGAGTCAGTGAATGGGTCTATTTTTGACGTATGTGCTCTGTCCCCCTCTACTTCAAGGCCAAAAAGATCTATTCCTCTTAACCATGGATGACCCTGGTCTTCTAAAGAGTTGGAGAAAATAATAATCTTTGGAAAGCTTTAAAGTCAGCAAAGCTATCTTTGAATGCTGCACGTCTTCAGCAATTCAAACTCTACAGGAATGTTTTTAATTCTGTATGCCGGAAGGCCAAATTTCATTATTATTCCAAAAAGTTCTCGGATTGTGTGAAGAATATTCGGAAAACTTGGAAAGTGATCAATTCCGTCCTCAAACGTTCTTCTCCGGCTCCTTCTATCCCTCCAGGTCTTGTAGTTGGTGATGTGGTTTTTGAGGGTGTTCCATCTGTTCCCAATATTGGCAAAATATGATGTAAATGCTTTTTACATCATATTTTGCCAATATTGGGAAAACCACTGCTTCTTCAGTCGGATCTTCACAGTCACAAACAGATTACAAATCTTATCTTGGTCCACCTTGTCTCAAATCGATGGTGGTATTTCCTGCTTCTGATGTTGAAGTAGCCAGGATTGTAAATAGCTTGAAAGGTTCTTCTTCGTCTGGCCCTGACTGTATTCCAACTATGTTTGTTAACTTCATCCTTTCTTCAATTGTTTCTCCGTTGACGAAGCTTACAAATCTTTCTTTTGAAAATGGGATTTTACCCAGTTCCCTTAAGCGAGCTAGGGTAATTGTTTTATATAAAGGTGGACCGAGAAATGCCCCAGCCAATTATCGTCCTATATCTTTGCTGTCTGTTTTTAGCAAAATTTTTGAAAAGACCATGCCTTCCCGTCTACTTGCTTTTCTAGAGGCTAAAAGATTTTTTCATGATTTTCAGTTTGGCTTCAGAGCTAAACATTCTTCGGAGCATGCATGTGTAATTCTTTTAAATTTTCTCTACACCGCGCTTGACTCTAGTTTGATTCCTGCTGCTATATTCCTAAATGTCCATAAAGCTTTTGATAATTTAACTCATGAGATTCTGTTGTATAAGCTATCACACAATGGTGAAAGAGGACAGGCTCATGCTTGGTTTGATTCTTATTTGTCAGGTAGAACTATCTCCGTAGATTCCCTTTCCCGCTTTTCGTCTGAAGTTGAGTTTGGTGTCCCTCAAGGCTCTGTTCTTGGATCGTTTCTGCTTTTCCTTTATGTTAATGACCTTATAGTTGCGGTTAAGAAACAAAGACCTACAGTTTGCTGTCGCCTCTGTCATCCTGAATCTTTCAATATAAAAATAAAAATCCATCGTTTTCGCAAAATGTGGACACTCTCGTACTATTGGTACCATTGGTACTGTAGTAGGAACTGAGTCATTACTTGATTTACAGTCTTTCAACATTTTTTCGTGCGTGTCTTTTACTTTTCATCAACTTCATGGTGATGTTCCCAGCCCTTGAAACTACTCCTTCTTTCGTCACTGATATGTCTACGCATCATCTTCACAATTCAAGGAATATTAATATTTTATTTACTTCATCGGTGAAATTGGACTTTAATCCATTAACTGCTTGTCATTTCGTTTGGAATAGCCCCCTGAGTCAGCTCAAGAATGTCACTCGTTTGGTAGTTCCAAAAGAATTTTAAGAAATTTTTAATATCTTGATTTTGTATGTTTATATATGTTTTTTTTTAATTTTGTTATTATTACTTTTCTTGGGGAGGGGGACGGGTGACCCTAGCCTGGATTTGAAATGTTTGTTTGTTAAGTTTGTTCAACATTTTTTGTGGCTTGGTTTCAAATATATATTTGAAATTTGGTTTAATTCATTGGGTAGTCCTACATCTTCTTTTTTTTCTTTCTTGGGGGGTGGGGTGGGGGGGTCTCTTAAATATTGTTTTTTTCTTTGCTTTGTTTTGTGTGTGTGTCATTTCTGTTTTCCCCTGTTTTTTCCCTGGTCATAGAGCCTTACGGGGGATTCTATGTTGAAGTGTTTTTATCGTAAATTTTCATTAGTTGAATAAAATAAAAAATTGATAGAAAAGAAAATTGAAAAATTATTTTTATTTGTCTTAATTTCTCTTTGCCTACCCAATTTTGCATGTGGAGATGATCTGGGGGAATTGCCCGGGGGAATATTGAGCTTATTTTGGATCTCTGGGAAATAATTTCCACGGAAAGAGAGATTTCCGGAGTAATCGGGGGCTGAATCTTCTGCAAGAATTTTTACAGAGGGGGGGATTTTTAGCGAGAATTGAATAGTATGAGGGGGGGAGGAATTTTAAACTTAAGGAACTTTCCACGGAGGATTTTCCCCAGATGGGAGGGAATATTGGAGAGTGAACCATGGAGAAACATGGAGAGTGAACCAGATTTACCGGTATTATTTGAAAAACGATCAGAAATTAAACAAAAACAAGTTTTTTCAACTGAAAGTAAGGAGCAACATTAAAACTCAAAACGAACATAAATTATTCCGAATAAGAAGGGGTTGCCCCCCTCCTCAATACCTTGCTCTTTACGCTAAAGTTTGGTTATTTGTCTCAATTTTTTAAGAACGACTCCTAAAACATAAGGGCCGTTTAGTTAGATTAGGGAGCTTTTTAAAAGTACTTAAAACCATGGGCACTGGCAAGGGGGGAGGGGCAGGGGATGACATGCACCCCTGGAAATTTTGAACTAAAAGATGATTATAAGAAAACCAAAGGAAAGAGAGCAGAATAGGGAAAAAGTATGGAAATTTTTTTTGTTGCCCCATTGTGGCTGCCTGCCACTAGATTTTGACCCATAATAAGGAAAACATAACCAGTTTTATACAAACATTTTTTTATATGATTTGGTTGGAGCAAAAAAAAAAAATCAATTTCCTCATAGTAACGAATGGTAGGAAAATAACGATCCTTGTCAATAACGGAAGTATAAGAGCCTAAATATTGATGACATTCAGTCAAAGATTCAGCTTTTTATGGTGATCCTAAATATCTATTTGTTTATTAGTAATTAGTGCAGTTATTAGAACACGAGAACACGAGAACACGAGTTCGTATAATTATAGAAAACAAAAGGAAAACAACTTAATAAGGGGCAATTTCGGTAAGAATATGTCGTCAACTTTTGCTTGCATTGCAAGAGTACCCATGAGCTGATATATGAAGCCACTATAATCAGAAATGTTTCCCTTAAGGGAATGCTGGGAATTTCTGTATTTTCCCCCAGACCGGATACGTTTTTTGTGTTTTATCAGCATTTTTTTTCCTGAAGTGATTGTGTTTATCTAGTTGTCACTTTGAAAATCAGAAACCTCCACAGAAAGAGTGGCGTGGGAGGGGGCCTAGTTGACCTCTAATTTTTTGGTCAGTTAAAAAGGGCACTATATCTTTTCATTCCATTAGCATGAGCCCTCTCTCGACGTTCTAGGCCTACTTGGTCGATACTATCACCCTTGGGAAAAAGTAAATAAACTCGCATCCTTGATTTTTCTTCTGTCAAAATTACAAAATTCCACATTTTTACAGATATGAAGTTGAAACCTCTGCGGTAGGGTTCTTTGATGCGCTGAATCTGATGGTGTGATTTTCTTTAAAATTCTATGACTTCTAGATGTCTTTCCCCCTTTTTTCGAAAATCAAACAAATTTTCTCAGGCTCGTAACTTTTGATGGGTAAAACTAAACGTAATGAAATTTATATATTTCGAAAAAGAATAGCAAACCAATTCTTTTGATATATCTATCGGTATCAAAATTTCTTTTTTAGAGTTTTGATTACTATTGAGCCAGGTCGCTCCTTACTTACAGTTCGTTACCACGAACTGTTTGATTACCCATCGAAATCCAAACAGAGATCACTGAAATATTGATCGTTTCTTCTGCGTCACCAAAAGTATTGAATTCACAAAACTTTACAGTTTCATGAAATGCAATTAAACAAATAGAAAAGGTTTTTCAACTAAAGTAAGGAGCAAGTTTAAAACTTAAAACAATTGTAAATTACTCTGTATGTAAGGGGGACTGCCCGCTTTTCAACACCTTGCTCATTAAACAAAAGTATTTTAGTGCTTTAAAAAATTTTTTTTTTCCAATTGCAAATTTTCTTAAAATATTTGGAAAAGTGCCAAAATTCACAGAAAAGAATAAGGAGCTAAGGAAGAGACAGCCCCCTTCATACAAAGAATAATCCGTTCAAATAGGTTCCAAATCTGTTACTTGCTTTCAGTTGATAAGCTCTTTTTTTAATTAATTTCTTATATATTCCAAATCATACCCGACCTAACCAAGATATAATTTGAGGTGCCCATCCCTTAAATCCCTGGTTAATTGCTTTTAATATGTGTAAATCAATAATTGTACGTTGATTAGTACCGTCCTACGTTTAAATTTGCGATTTCAATTTTGGATAAAATTTGAATTTACTTTAAAAATTGGCGATGAATAGTAATTTTGGTGAAAAGTCCTTGTTAGTATTACTACTAAAGAATTTTGGTTGGATGAAAAGGTGTATTATTGTTTTTATGGATGGAAATTCCGTAAGACTTTTGAACTTCTACATAACTGAAGCCATCACAACCTCTACATAACTGAAGCCATCACAACCTCTACAATAGGATTTTCTTATCGATAAATACATTACATACATTTGTTTAAATACATTGAAGTACTTCTGTACTTCATATAAATAGAAAAAGAAAAATATCACCATTTAAAATTGCTGAAAACTAAGCTCATAGCAGTATTTGTCACCCCAAAGAAATTTCTTGGCGGGCTGTGATGACCTGCCTTGCCTTTTCCACCTCTGTGCTGGTAGATATGGGAATGTAACACTTTAGCTGTGTAGAGAAACATTTTAATTAATTCCTACTCCCCCCTACATCTTTCGACATTTATCTGAAGCCGTATGAAGAGTAAGCAGTGTGTCCATTAAAATGTACTTTTATAGGAATCTACCCTACCCCCATCTAAACAATGACCCCCCCCCCTACTGATTATAGCCGATACGCAATTACAGATCACCAAACTTAGCCTAATTTCATTACAAATAAAGCGAATCAACATGGTTGAATCCAATACTGCCACCGTGTGGCATTACGTCTTTTTTAACTGGGAAGCCTAAAATATAGTTATTTATACTTTTAAATCAATTAGCTTCTCGGGATTTTAAATGGATTGCAAATTCGTCCTCTTCAGGCTAAAGCCGTAGTTGGGTATTTTAAACCACCTAAACTGTCACCCAACCGCCACTGATATTTTGGTGTCTAGCCCCCCCTCCCTGGAAAATTTTCTGCTGCCACCCTTATTAAAACTTTAGCGTGAAGAGTAAGGTATTGAGGAGGGGGACAACCCCTTCATATATACGGAATAATATACGGAATAATTTCTGTTCGTTTTGGGTATTAATGTTGCTCCTTACTTTCAGTTGAAAATAATGTTTTTTTATTTATTTAATGGAGTAACAGGGTCAAAAGGCTACCCAACATACATTACGAGACAGCCAGCCAATCAGTGTCGTTAATTGGGGGGGGGGGATCTTGCTTCCCCAAGATTTTTCTACCCCTCTTATATTTCAAAAATACCGTTCCCCGGTATTTCCTTTTTAAAAAATGGTTATTTTTGTGCTTAAATTGAAAAAAAATACCCCTCTCCAGGAGTCTCAAAAATATATTTACCCCCCCCCCCCTAATTTACGTGAATTGATGCCACTGAAAACAGTTAATAATTTCCAACAACCTCTGGGTTAAACCTCCCATTTTCAAATCTTGAGGAGCTGCTGGGTCGTGCGTTCCGTACCTAGACACGTATTGAGCAAAAATAAAATAAATGATTGTTTCGAACATTTCATCCAGTTATGTGGAGTACTAAATTTTTAAGCACCGTCTCTTAAGGGGGAGGCTGTTCATGCCAAATTGGGCAAAAATGAAACAGATCCGAAAATTGTGAGATGCCCTTTCGGTTGAACATATTAAAAGCTTTTTAAGGGTCTAAAAATTTCCACCAATATACTCATGAAAGCATCGAAGAACTGAATGAAGGGATTTCCCCCTCATACTCAGGGTAAAACTTGTTCGTATAAGTCTTGATGTCAACCTTTGCTCCCACATGAGAATAGTGCTCTAGGGGAAAGTGGATTAGACCATGGAAGCTAAAAAGTAAATGACCCAACTCACCTCTTCATTTTCGCAGAGGGTACGACTATGAATTGTTCTGAATTCAAATTTTTCTTGTTGTACGGAATTTATCCCGTTTCACAGTTTTCTAGGGATTTACAGTTTTCTTGCAAATGGACCAGACCCTAACAAAACGGAGCGACGTTTCTAGTTTAGATTAAAATTTAGTACCAATTTCACCTGCTCATACTACTTTAATGTTAGGAAATATTTTGAACTAGCTCCACCTTTTGATTCGATGTCCTAAGGAGGTCTCCTTTTAACATGCTCAACATATCCACGAATCACTTATCCCTAATCCCGTAATAATCCCAATTTGTAGTACATGAAGAATTCTTATATTGACAGTTGAGCATATATATTTTATGTCAGATAGTAAATGTTTCATTAAAGGGACAGTGGCTTTGATTCACGAAATTTAGTGGGGGGAAGGGGGGATAAATGTATTTGTCAATATCTAGAGGGGACAAAATTGTCTTTTTTCAATATTTTCAGTAAAAATACTAAAATATATTTTCAATGAAAATGCCTCCAAAATAGATATTTGTTTAAATCTAGAGGGGTGGGAATCTAGGAGGCACATACCCGTCGACTCTCACTTCCAATTGATGTCACTGTACAAGAAATGTTATCTTCGTCAGAAATCTAATTATTTAATAGCCTAGGATAGTCTTAAGACATTTAAGAGTGAATATTTCATTCAAATCTTATTTGTTTATTAATTTATTGGCCATACTTCTTATTTTAACATAATATTAGATTCCATTTTTGAGACCAAAGACATTCTCTGTGTCATTTAAGGACTTTCCTCATCAATTCAACCTATCCCAGACTGAGGTTAAACTAATTCGAGAGTTTATATGGAACAAAGCCCCAGTTAATCGAGGAATGTATTTGGTGAAACCGGGAGTATTTCTAACTCTGCTTACCAGCTTGGTCTAATCTTGTCTCATCCCGCTGTCTGTCTTTCCGGAAATCTCCAAAGTTTGTCTCTTGTTCTTATATTACGGGTCAATAGGAACTGAAAACGCCAGCTTTTGCGGTTGGATGGATTGATGTAAAATTTGATTGAGTCCTTAACATCCTTTTCTTCAGATAAGTGTCTTCGGGGAATTAGGTCTGAGGGGGATGGAATGAAATCAGAAGCGTGCCTCCACAAACAAATAGGCTAATGATTACTTTATGAAAAGCCGTTGATTGTTAGACAAGTAAAATTGGGAAGAAATGCATTGAAACCTTCAAAAGCTTTTGAAGACCAACAATTTCATCAGTCTAACTAAACGATTCAAAGATGGAAGCACGGGGAGTAAAGCTTAAAAGGATGGACAGGGTTGCCACTTGAGGTCAGAATTTCAGGGACTTTTGATCTTAGACCCGCTTCGCTTAAGTTCTCTAAAAAAATCAAACAGCTGAGCATTGTAAATTATTCAAAATTAATACATAGTAGCAAGATCTAGTTTGGGTAAAACAAAGTTTTATTATAGAAACCAAACGATGTATTAAATTCACGAACTAAAGCTCATTTTGGTCTCATCGCTTAAGACCTGCTTCACTTAAGTTTTTCTAAAGAAAAATCAAACAGCTGGGCATCGTGAATTTGACAAAATAAACAGTTGTTACAACAAGTTAGTTGTTTATATAATTTCCTAAACATATATGCAATACATGCAAAATAAACTAATGAATTTTTAGGCGTGCCATCTTCATACTTTTCATTAGAAGGTTTTCAAATCTTTATAGAGAGGATTTAACGTATAAGATCGGCTCACCTGGCGAAATGTATTTAAGCAAAAAGTATTTATTATAGGCGATGATAAGGTGAGGGATTTACAGGCTGAGTGAGGGGCAGTCCCCCTCATATGTAAGTGAATATTAATTATATTGTAATACGTTCAAACGCTACATTAGCTAAATAAGACGTAAAAAATATATAACAAATCCTTTGTGTGTCACTTTAAGGTACTTTAAAACCGGTTAAACATTTTGCTCATCCATGTTTCTTCGGTAAAAATAGATTTCCTTTTGAAAGCTTAATTTTTCCTTCAAAATTCAGTTTTATTTCTCAATTGCATTTTTTAAGATGGCTCTATCACTCCATTTTTATGTTTGTCTTTTTGATTTGTGTTGCGCAATTTATTCGGTTCTATTTTTTCTTATTTTTGTACTAAGGAAAGCTGTTATGAAGACATTAGACACAACTATTGATGAATAGATGAAACCTAAAAAGAAAATAAATAAAAATGAATAATTTAGTCAAAGTTAAAAAAGAGAAATTACCAAAACTGGAGGCTAGTGCCCTCTAAATCTTCTAATGGTCATAGCATTATTTGTGCTATAATTTTGGAATTAATATACTCATCTCTAGGGGTGTCTGTTATCTTGTTAAATGTAATTGTTCAGTCTAATTTCTGTTGGCTTTATGTTTCATCTATTCATTGATGATCATTTCTGTTTATGTTTGTTTTCAGTTTGAGTTATTGTATAATTTTATTTCTGCTCGTCTTAGGGTACTTAAAACTAATGAAAGTAAAGGTTGACGCTAAAACTCAAAATGAGCATATGTCTTTGAAGAACCACACACACTCCTTTCTAGCCTCCCATGGTTATGCTATTCAAAAAATATCAGTTTTTTTTAAATCATCATATTTCAAGAATGACATGGCTATTAAGTTGTATTTGCTTGAAACAACGGACTCTAGAAGGATGTGTTCCCTTCTCCCTCCACTTAATGGTCATAAATTCTGTCCCTGCTTGCGAAATAAAAGAATTCGCTGTTCAAATCGGAAAATTAATGGCTAAAAGTAAGGAACTATTAATTTTTTCTTTTCAAATTATTATGTCACTTACTGTCTCCTACTAATAGCTCCTATTCCTATATTTCAAAAACGTTATTCGCTTTAAAAAAAAAAAAAACTCTTATATTTTTGTACACCTACCAATTTCTTCTCCAAATAATCTCTGTCCTGCCTCTGTTTAAAAATGAAACCTCATAACAGCAAAAATAACCAAAAGCTAATATGGCTATTTAATAAATGTCCCCTATTTTATAAATGTCCTTGTCTTGATTGGTTTTTTTTTTTTTTTTTTTTTTTTTTTTTTTTTTTTTTTTTTTTTTTTGTTTTTTTTTTTTTTTTTTTTTTTTTTTTTTTTTTTTTTTTTTTTTTTTGTATATGTATGTGTTTTTTATGTGCTTCATAATAGTGTTTTATTTTGTTTTGTTGGCCCTTTACAAGCTGAGCCTCTTGGGCGTGTAAAAACTTCACGTTTGTAAT
Organism: Artemia sp. Kazakhstan ARC1039; assembly: GCA_029168905.1. Taxonomy (NCBI): domain Eukaryota; kingdom Metazoa; phylum Arthropoda; class Branchiopoda; order Anostraca; family Artemiidae; genus Artemia; species Artemia sp. Kazakhstan ARC1039. The sequence goes on from JAQQPU010009500.1 coordinate 13,134, forward strand.
TGTTTTTTTTAGTATTAATAAATTGATTGATTGATTGATTAAGAAATTCAGGGAAATTTTTTTTTTATCCCCACAAGTACCAATGTGATGCTAATATGTAGCAATCAAAATCAACTTTAATATTGTTAAAAGGGCAAAAATGATGAAGATCTTCCAGAGACATTGGTGGCACATAAGGCGTCGAATCGACGCTTCAGTTGCTGTGTCTTTTTCACATGGACATGTTGTAACCTTGTTGCCCAACTTTGCCACAATTGGGATTGATCTATGTCCCCGTACTGCCTAGCCAATCTACTTATCTACTAATCTACCAATCTACCAATCTACTGGCGTACTGCCTGACGCCAATCTACTGTTGGTTTCATATTATTAGAGAGGTAAGTGAATGTCTCAACTTTTAGATTTTTGCTTCAATTTTCTGTTTGCGTTACGTTATTCAAAAACATTATAACTAAAAATATAAATTTATTCCAGGTTCTCCAATGCCAGAAGTAATGTGGTATAGACAGGGTGAGCCTGTTCATCCTTCACCATCTATTGGAGTGGTTAATGATGGCACCGAACTGCGTCTAGCCTTTATTCGACAAGAAGACATTGACGATTATACTTGTGTAGCAAGGAATAGTAAAGGAAGAGTAACGCACACTACCAAGATAGTAATTGCTGGTATGTAGACAGTGTTCCTTTCCCTATTTATTTATTTATTTAATTGAAAAACCGCCTACAAAAACTTGAAAAAGACGGAGCATAAGCTGAAAAAAAGAGAAACGAACATGACATATCATGACGTAGTACGAGAAAAATTGCCAATGAAAATCAGATAAGAACGCCAAAATATAAATAAATCAAAGACAAATTCAGAATAAACAAAATTAAAAAGAAGGAAAATCAAGAACAAAATAAGAGCAAAATCAAGCGAAGCAAAAGCAAATACACGCATATAGCATCAACATGTTCATACATACTTAAATCAAAAAATAAATCCCCGCAATAAAAAACACATTAGACTCAAATCACTTGATTGTTTCAATTAAATAAATACTTATATATTTGAAAACCCGTCATAATTACTGCTTCAGTACTCCCCCCCCTCATTTCATTTCGACGAAGTTCAACTTTGCAGTTATGTTTTTCAGTTCGTATAGCAACTGAGATTTCAGGGTTTGCTACTTTGAGTTTAACAACAATTTGTAAGTTGCTGTACCATGGAGCCACGCGGAGTAGATATTTAGCAAATCGGAAAAACAAGGATGTGATTTTAGGCTGATCAGTTTTTGTTAGCAATTTCCAAAAGAGAGTTGCGTATAGTATGTAAGGAAGTACCTTGGCATTATAAAGGCTAGCAAGAAGCATCCGGCTGAACCGAAGTTTGCCTAAAACAATAGAAGCATAAGCTGTTTAAGTTCGACGTTTGAGCTGATCAATGAGAAGCGTACATGTGTGGCGGATTGAGGAGCCTATGGGGAGGCCAAGACAAATAAGGTGGTCAATAGGTTGGACCAAACTATTCCCAAGAGCTACAGATAGAATTAAATTAACCGTTTTCCAATTAAAAAGAATGACCTCAAATTTAGCAGAATTGAATTGTAATCCAATTTGATGATATTCAGCTTGAAAAATTTTGAAAGTTTCGAATTCATAAAAGGGTTTTCATAAAGTGTGGAGAGCTCAAAGTAGAGGTTTTGGTCTCGTACAGCCTCCCATTTATCCAGTTTAGCACATATAGAAATATAACCCCTCTTTCAACTTAGGGTCATTTGGTCATAAGCTCAAACACTTCGAAATATTTATTCGGTGATGGATCTATTTTAAGAATTCTAAATTCAATTGTCACCTTATTTTTCAACGTAGTGTTTTAATATATACCTTGTAATAACTGAATTTTCTGTAAAAAAACTATTTTACTCCCCATAATTTTAATCAGATTCTTTTTTGATTCTTTTTTTCTTCTGAAACCTTTTTGTATGTTAAATACCGATTATCCATGTATTTTACTAAATATGTTTTACCCTCTTTATTTCTAAGTTTCATTAATCTTTTAATACAATTTATAAAATTTTGATTTAGTATAATATTCAGGTTATTGGATAAACAAAAAAAAACATTATATATTCATTGACAAGCCGTATGAGCAATGTACCACGGCCAGCCTATTAAAAGCATATGTACTGCGAACAGGGTGAAACATATCAAAGATATGTCTCCTGCAAAGCCTATAAGGTTTTTTTTTGTAATGGCATTATTTTAGAAATTGAAGTAAGAATATCCTCGTTTGTTTAAATGTTTCTTTCTTTTAAAAGTTAGTATAGTAATAATATAGTCATTAGTCATAATATAGTTATTACACTCATAGCATAGCCATAGTATAGTCATTTTGTTTTTTAGTCATTCACGCTCATCCATATTGATTATGTTTATTTGAACTCTTTTTTTGGAAGAAAAAAAAGAAGAAAAAGGGTATAGCGTGTCTAAAAGAAAGACCTCAATTATTTTGATATTATTAAATCTTTTCCTTACTGGAATATTCTTTTTGTTTCTAAGCTGCCATAATATTCAGCAGAAAGTGTTGGATTTGAAAGCAAGAAAGTCATTTTTAACAGACTAAGCGAACATGTCACACCCAGATTCAGGAAAAGGTCCTTGGAAAAAAAGTGGAAAGAAATACTGTGGGGAATCCATAAGAAATAATAGTTGTCACAATAAAAAGGCAAGAAATTAATATCTCATCTATTTCAGTAAGAGAGAGAGAGATGGAAGGAGGGGGAGGGAGGGAAAGAGAGAAAAGTGTGAGAGAGAGAGAGAGAGAGAGAGAGAGAGAGAGAGAGAGAGAGAGAG
>JAQQPU010009500.1:15978-32598 GCA_029168905.1 Artemia sp. Kazakhstan ARC1039
GAGAGAGAGAGAGAGAGAGAGAGAGAGAGAGAGAGAGAGAGAGAGAGAGAGAGAGAGAGAGAGAGAGAGAGAGAGACTAAATGGAAGCGAAAAAATTAAATTAATAAAACTTAGACGTGGTTACGTATCCCTTTAAAATGGAAAAATTCTCAACCAGTTGTATTCTGCTAGCTTTAAAATTGTTAAAGTTGAACCGATTCATCTATCTTTCATGTAAGGAGTACACTGTTAAGTAACTTAAAATTCTCCCATGAACATTCTTATTTTGAATATTGCAATGTATAGCAGGGCCTGTAGTCATGCTGATTGCGTCACAAAATACTTTTTAGGATTGATACCCTTTCAGGCCTCGCATGGCTTAGTTCTCCTACGAAATCCTGAGACATGTTGAACTGGGTCCATAGAAAATCAGCTCAAAAAGACCTTACCGACCTGAGAAAACTTCTCTGACACCATCTGCTAAGTTTTAAAAAACACCTCCTATTTTTGAATCTTTCTGTCGCTGTGAGACAAAACTTGTTCTGATCTAAACAGGGTAGCTTAGTAAGAACAGTTCAAATTGCTTCAATAGAAGAAGCAATGAAGCAAATGAAATTGCTTCAACAAAGGAAATCTCAGTTGTTTTCGTTAGTTTTAAGAATTGTTAATTGGCACCAAGCAAAATGAAGTTAAAATCATTTCTAAAAAATTTCTTGACGCTTAAGTACAAGCATCAGAATAAAATATACCTGAATCGATGGACTTGGACTTTATTATGGAACAAAATATTCGTCATTGTAGGACATTTAAGTCCTATATTGTTTCTATCTTGTTGCAGTTTTACAAAAATGTCCTTCAAGGGAAAATAATAAAGCAAACACCTATCATCATATATGGCTTGACCACTAGATACCCAGATACTTAAATTAACCGTAGTATGAGATTTTTCCGAAAGGGAGGTGGCCGTAACCAGCCAGTTAGGAGTGGGAGGACTTAGTTCATTGATTATATTAACTTTATATACTGTTTGTTTTGTGAACTTGTTCAAATTAGTCTCCACATCGTTCATTTAAAAAATAGCTTGTTTTATTTTAGGCAGTGCTGTAATAGTTGAGCCTCCAAGAAACCAAACTCGGATGGAAGGTGAAGAATTAGAACTTCCTTGTGAAGCAAGGGGGCACCCTGGCAACTTCACCACAAGGTGGATTAAAGATGGAATCCATATCTCCCAAATTCCAGGTAACAAAAATAAAAACCACTGGAGAAACTGCTGATTAAGAAATGAAAACAAACCGCTTTAAGGGTTCTGTCATGAAGATGCAGTAAAGAAAAAAAAAATTATTCCGCTAGGGCAATGTGAAGCAGCCTTTGTTCAGATTTGTCGACTAAACTATTACTGTAGCAATGCTTCGAGTGTTTTTGGCAATCCATTAAAGCTGTAGCTGTCAATCCTCGAAAATTTAAAAATACTATATCTCAAGAAGGGTTTTTTTCTAAAAAACAGGAAAAAATGACAACATGCTACTTAAAGACTCAGATTACGCCGTGTTCTTAAAACCAACTTTATTTTCAAGTTCCTGATGCCAACCCAATGTTGTTATTTTTAAAATTTAACATACCTACAAGCTGATCCTTTATTACTTTACCTTAAAGTATAAAACCTAACACAAGCTATGTCGTATTTCTAAAACTGCAGCAGGCACTCGGTAAGGCTGTATCGCATTGCGTTACAATAAAATTCCTGTTTGATATTTCCTGTGTATATTGAATGGTAAAAGCAGTTTGATTTAATGATAGTCACCAAGTGATTGTCAAATAAATAGACTAATAATAATTACGAAACTGCAGTAATTGTGTTGCATTGTTATTTGTATTCTTTGTGTAACCACTTGCATAAAAACAAATTTTCCTTTTCTGAAATTCATCAGAAACAAATAAAAGGTAGACCACTTAACACAGGTTTTCGCCCCTCGTTTATGAAGAAGATGAATAAGCTCTACGGTTTTTCGTTGCAATTTGCTCTTCGCGATAGAGAAGAAATCCCCTAATAAAGAAAGTTTGAAGCCTGCTAGTGCTTCAGCTGAAAAGTTCAACTAAAATTTCGTCTCCTTGGCTGTTGGCTGTAGGATTATCGTCTCCTTGGCTGTAGGTACCCTCTTATCAAATTTCTTGTAAGCACAGACGCTTCGGTGCGGAAGGTTGGTGGGGATCAGAAGTTATGGACGTAATTGAAAAACCATCCACTCTGTTCTCTTGGGCCAAAATTACTTGCCCCGTAAATTTTGACCATATTGGAGGTCCGAGAAACAAATATGGTTCTGAAAATAATTTTCATGTCCCGTTGACCCTGTGTACTTGTCCAATTAATTTCAAGCCGGTAGGCGAAAAAAAGACATCCTTACCTTTACGCGGGTAAGTTAGTGATGAGAAGCGTTCTTGGACCAATTTTGTTCCTCCATTTTGCAGGAAATGCTTCCATGATTCCGCCTCAAACAGGGTACAATCTGCATAATTTTCTGCTACAAGGGTGGTGGAGAGAGTGGAATGAGTTTTTGTAAGACCATAGGCTATATTCTTCCCTAAATCCACATAATTTTAATTAATTGGGGGGTTTTATTATTTAAACAGGGTGCAACATGCCCACCTTTCCACTAAAAGGTAGAGAAGGTAAGGATGGAGAAACAAGGGAAACTCTTCTACTTTGACCATCTAATTGTAAAGCTAAAATTCTTGCGCGATTCAGGTTCAAAGAAAATGCAACATGCTTATTATTGTACAAAAGAACTGGAATTATAAGGAGCAAGTAGGAGGTGTTTGAGGGGCTTAGGGCTAAATTTGTGTCTCCATTAGTGCACACTAAAAATCCTTGCCCTACTCCACTTCAAACGAAGTGCAGCATGTTATCTTTCAGCGAACAAGCTGGTAGGCAGAGAGGGAGGGGAGGTGGAAGGGCAAGGAAGGCCTAGTTCTGTGCTAAAAAGTTGGCGGGGGTGTTGAAGGGGCCTATGATTCATTAATCACACTGATTGAAATTCCTTGTATTATTTCAGTTTAAACAACATACAGTATGCCAACTCTTCTGCTAGAAAGTTGGCGGTGGGAAGGGCGAGGGGTCATTGGATGAGTTTCTTGGCCACTTTATGCCTCCACTAATCATGGATCCCTCCTTAGGGGCAAGCTAGTAAAGAGCGAACCCTTGCCCATAGTAAGCGGAACTTCAAAAACTTTTTTGGAAATAAATAACTTTTAGGAGAGAAACAGTCGCTATTTGAAGCTGATTTATGAATGATAACCGGGATTTCGATTAATTTTAAATATAAAAGTTTATTGTGAAAATAAATTACCAAAAGACAGATAGTCTGAGCGAGAGGCAAAGCTGGCATAACCCTTTTTTATATTTGTATAAAAATGATGTCACTTGGAAAATAAATTAAAACAATAAAGAAAAAGTAAAATCATGTGGAAAATTTGGAAAATAACGTAAAAAACCATAAAAAACGATATTGAATCGAAATGAAAATTACGCCATCAGAATCTCAATAACCGAAAACCTCATTTTGGAGGATTAAAATCCCCCATCTTGAGCAACAAGAAAAATCCCTTTTTTGCACGGGACGATGGGAAGCAGTGATGTGTCCCCTTTTTTATTTTTATGCTTCTTTTTTTCCGTTGCTGCTAGTGAGGCGCTGAAAAATCTGCAGCATAGTAAAGGGCAAGTCACTGCCCATATTTACTGAAAATTATAAACATTTTTTAATGTAAAACTATTCTATTTCACAATGATTCATGAATGGGAGCTATTATCCATGTTAAGCTTATAAGTAAAAGATAATGGCGAACATGAATTTGTCTGAATTTTTGAAAGAGGCTGAAAATCCTCAAAAACCAGTGGCAAAATAAAGGTTCCCCATTGAAATCACTATAGAATTAAAAGCCGTAACTAGGCGTTTTTTGTGTGTGTTGTGTTGCTGGCACTGATAGTGGGGCAGTGAAACACTTTTAAGACTCTTTAAGGACTCATCTGAAAGCTAATGCTTAAATAAAGGTACTTTATATAAATTCGTCTTGATAGTACTGAAGCACAATGCAATAAGAACAAGAATCTATTGTTCGTGTAATTTACGTGTTATTATATATAGGCTACAACGCTAGTCTATATGAAGTAAAAAACTGGCTGGTGGGAAAAAACTGCCATTCTTAGCAGATTCAGGAATGGTTACTATTATTTCGTCCTAGTGAAGAGGAAAAGAACAAAAAAACCTTGTGCTCTTTTGACGGAGTAGTATAATATCAAACAGTTTGTGGTAACGAACTGTAAGTAAGCACCGACCAAGCTCAATGGTAACCGAAACTCTAGAAAACGGTGTTTTGATACAAATAGATACACCAAAAGAATAATATTTTAATGCTGATTTCAAAGATATAAGTTTCATCAAGTTTAGTCCTACCCATCAAAAGTTACGCGCCTGAGAAAATTTTGCTGAATTTCGAAAAAAAGGGGGAAAGACCCCCTAAAAGTTATAGAACCTTAACGAAAATCACACTGTCATATTCCGCGTATCAGAGAACCCTACTGTAGAGGTTTCAAGCTCCTATCTACAAAAATGTGGAATTTTGCATTTTTTGCCAGAAGAAAGATCACGGGTGCGTGTTTATTTGTTTTTTTTTTTGTTTTTTTTCCAGGGGTGATATTATCGACCCAGTGGTCCTAGAATATCGTGGGAGGGCTCATTGGAATGGAAATTACAACTTCTAGTGCCCTTTTTAAGTGACCAAAAAAATGGAGGGCAACTAGGCCCCCTCCCACGCTCATTTTTATCCCAAAGTCACCCGACCAAATTTTTGAGATAGTCATTTTGTTCAGCATGTTCAAAAATATTCTAAGTATTTCTTTTAGGATGACTTAACCCCCGAAGTTCCCGGAGGGAGGGCTGAAAGTTATGAACTTTACCCAATGTTAACATATAGTATTGGTTATTGGAAGTATACAGACGTTTTCAGGGGAGATTTTTCCTGGTAGTGGGGGGATGGGTCGGTCGGGGGTTATGTGGGAGGATATTTCCATAAAGGAAGTTTTCATGAGGGAAGGGACATTGCTATGAAGGGGACGCCGGACTTCCCAGCATTATTTAAAAAAAGATCAGAAATTAAATATAAAAAAACAAGTTTTTCAACTGCAACAGCAGCAACATCAAAACTTTATACGAACAGAAAATATTACATATATGATTGAGTTCACCCCCTAGTCAATACCTCACTCTTTAAGCCAAAGATTTTTTAGTACTTTCATAAGAGCTATTTATTCTAATTAACGGCCTTTGTAATTAAGCGGTCATTTTTAAAGAATTTGAACAAAATTCGAACTTTCGCTTAAAGAGCAAGGTATTAACTAGGGGGCGAACCCCCTAATATACGTATTAAAAATATATGAATATAGAAGTTCGTTACGTAAGTTAATTCGTAAGTTACGTATATTTATTACTAATAAAAACGTTCGTAAATAAAATTAAACAAGTTTCGAGAAAGCCATTTAACCAAATAAAAGTAAATTAATATGCAAATTTTGTTTTAATTATTCATGTACGGTGAGCCAAGATCAAAACCTGCATTTTTTCAAAAGCGTTCAAAAATTAAATAAAAAAATATGTTTTTTTTAACTGAAAGTAAGGAGCGACATTAAAACTTAAAACGAACAGAAAACGAACAGAAATTATTCCATATATGAAAGAGGCTGTCCCCTCCTCAACGCCTCGCTCTTTACGCTAAAGTTTGACTTTCTCACAACTCTATTTTTTTTAACAATGAAAAACTTTAGTGTAAAGAGCGAGGCGTTGAGGAGGGGACAGCCTCTTTCATATACGAAATAATTTCTGTTTGTTTTAAGTTTTAATGTCGCTCCTTACTTTCAGTTAAAATAAACTTTTATTAAAAAACTTTTTATTGTTTTTTTTATTTAATTTCATAAAAAGATCATGGTTACCGCAATAGTATTTCTGCAAAAAATAACAGGATTTCCTCAATAATGACATTCGTAACCCCTTTCCCTTCAAGACTGAGACCCTTGTCCTTGTTTTAGGAAAAATACGCCTCAGACTTTCTATTCATGCCCCTCTTTACCTTTCAACCATAATAGTAGCCCCTTAGGGGCAGTATAGTAAAAAAACGAACCTTAGCCGATAGTACTCTAAAATTTAAAAAGCTGTTTGGAAATACCTGTCAAAAGAGCAAGAATCCCCATTTGAAGTTGATTCCGGAACGTTAATTATGATTTCGATTAATCGAAATCATAAAATCATAATTGATAAAAGTTTTTTGTGAAAACAAACTATGTGGGAATTTGGAAGAAGAGCCTTAGCCTTAGGCAACTTTTGATGGGTAGATTATCAGAATGTGAGCGATGATTTTGGCAATAGTTGACAGTAACTAAACATTGGACCAAGTATAAATGCTTATTGAAACTGCCAAAAACTATATATAAAATTTTTAGAGTGCCAAGACACATGTCCCCATCGTGAGATACCGATCTGGCTCATACTCTTGGACAAACATTATCTTAAAGTTGACTCTTTGTTTCACGTATATTTCTAAAAGTACTTTTTATATGTACCTTGTTCTGGTATGCCTCTGATATTGCTGGCTATTTCCAATTACATCCTTATTATAATGGATAGATTTTACTTACAATATAAGGACATGCTATTATTTGCTGAGAACAACGTGATTCCAGCACATTGGTAAAATGTAAGTGACTTTTTCAAGTTTTATAAATAAGTGTTAAATTTATTAAACCGCTTTCACTAGAAAATTAACAACTTGAACCTTCAGCCATAGATTCATTAACAGTAAAGATCAGTATAAAAAAATACATTTACAATTGAGGGTTTATATGCTATATACGTTTGAAAACTACTCTCAATACTTTGTGAGTATTTGGATGCCACTCAGCTTAAAACAAAATTCCTGGCAGACCTCTGAGGGGGTCATACCCAGTGTTAATTAGAACATAGAGATAGAAAAAAGAACAGAAATTAGAGTCTTCTACTTTTTGCTATCTTTTCCATTCCAAAAATTTTATTAACTCCGGATTAACGTGGAATTTTGACGATAAAATTTTGCAAAATCTGGCTTCTATTCTTTTTTCAAAATCTATGAATTTGAAACTCCAGAAAAAGGGTAATATATGCTTTCGCCATACCCCAAATGTTTGTGTACTACGTTTTTTTTTAATTTGGCAATAAAGCGAAAATAATGTTTTTAAACTTCTTGTGAGAAAAAGCTTATAAAAAATAGAAAAAAAAGAAAAATCGAAGAATTACATGGGTAGCTAATTCTGAATTAGCAGAATGCTAATTCTGCTCACTGATTTTGTTTCAGTATTTAATACACACAAATATAGTCGTTGGGATAACAGGAACTCAATTCAAGGTTAGGGCAAAAGTTTTGGTGGGCCTGAATTAAAAAAAAAAATAATAATAAAGAAAATTGCATGAAAAATACAAGAATTTATATGATATTTCCTTTTAAATTGAAGGGGCATGGACCTGAAGTCTCCCCCATGCGTACGCATTTGAGTTAGACCATTGAATCATTTTGTCCTGAATTATGGCCCATCTGTGGTACCTCCTAAAAAGTTAATATATTTCAGGAAATTCTCGCTATGATTATCATCTGCCTTAGGAATCCTTCTCACTTCGTAACTTAGAAAATATGCTATACACCCTTTTTGGTTTCAACGAAATAATATCCAGGATGTCCACTGTAAAGTGTGACAAGGCAAAATCACGGAAACCATGTACATCAACATAGAAGTTATTCTTGCATTTTTGTCTTCCATAGTTGTAATTATAATACCAATATTATTGGGGGGCGTGCGGCACCAAATCAAGAATACTAATAATAAAAACAAGGATACATGCACTATACAGTGATTGATTTCCGATTAATAAAAAATGACTGTAACAGGGAGTGTGTGTGGAGGGGGGGGGGGATAATTCACCCGCAGTGAAAGTTTTTCAAGCAACTGACTTAGGTTACAAGTTTGTTTCTTTTCAGACCAGAATTGAGACTGCAGCCTAAATGTAAAACTTTTTATCGGATTTATAAGCGATAGTCAAATGTTACGTAAAACCAAGGGCAAACAATAGCCTAAAGGTTAAAAAAGGAATGCAATTTGAGTATGCATATTTGTATTATCACTGTATTTTCAGCTGATGTATGTCGTAGTTTCCCTTTCCTTTCATCTTATTCATTTTTTGATCCATCGTTGACTGGTGACATAATCATTTCTTTACTTAGTAAAGAAGTAGGTCTTGTTGATTGAGGGTACCGAAGTAACCAATGTCCTATTTTTTGTCTCTTATGGAGAAAACCATCGGATTATGTATTCACAAATGAAGAAATAATTTCATTTTTAATACTAGTCGTTATAGTATAACCTACCTCCCCCGGTTTTTCTCGATCTTGCATTGTATTACAATATTTATATATATTGCACGAAAAGATTAAGACTGGATATCCGCTATGACTGCACGTTTACGTATTGTCTGGAGTCCGGAGTCTCTTGTGTTCGTATTGTTGTGTGTGTCTCAACACTGCAGTAGTTACAGGTGTTGCATAATATTCCGAATTCCTCAATCTTGTTCATCTAACTTCATCGATGTATATCGATATTTTGCATATATTTGCACCGATTTTTGTAAATAGGTTCTTAAAATTGGCATCTATCAGTGTTTTTTCTGTACTATGCTGCAGCTAATTTCTACCGATAAGCAAAAATACAGAAGAACGTTGACGCTGCAATCTTTGAAGGGCATTAGTTTGCTTGCATAGTTTGCCTGGCCAGAAAACAATAATTTTTAAGGCAAGTACTGCGCTAAGAAGGACTATTTTTAACTTGAAACATACTGAAAGCAACCAGATATACATGATTAATTTTTAAAATCTGTTATGAATCACCTCTAAAAAGTACGTATTATTTTTGTGCCATTTCGTGAAGATAAAAGTGGTTCGATTTCGATTTAAAAGGTGCTCGATCCGATTTTTAGTTTCTGGCAAAATACGAAAAGAATAATTATCCATTGCTTAAATATTTTATGCCTTGATACATATAAACTGTTTAGCTATCATACATCTTTAGGTCTTGACAGTCGAGCTAGTCAACGAAGAGATGGAAGTCTAATTTTATCTCCTATAGCTGCTGAAGATCAGGGATTCTATGCTTGTGAAGTATCAAATGGAATTGGTGAGCCACAGCTGGCGTCTGCCTTTCTAGAAGTGGTTTGTAAGTCAATGAATTAGTTATTTTATTAGAAGGTGATTTTCAGGTTTTGAAACAACAAAAATGTCTGCAAGTCTAGTAGAATAAAATAATAAGTAATATTTAGAAAGCTAGATAATTTTGACAGCAGAGAAAGAGTGCCAAAAAGGAAAGAGCTTCCTTCCTTTTTGATTCCACTATATGCAGCTTACTCAGCATCAAGCCAAACCACCAGTTAACGCTATGGTAAGTGATTTTCATGCATCATTCCTTCATTGATTACAATTAAAACATCATATTTTACAAATTAATGTTCTTGAAAGGAAAACCACATTTTGGGCTTTACATGCTCTGTTTTAAGACCATGATCTTTACATCTTTGCAAAAAACAGGCATTTAATTGACGAAAATTTTTGTAGTTGGTGATCGTTTTGTAGATTGTGTTTTGTAATTTGTGTTTTGTAGATTGTGTAGTTAGTTTAGCTAGTCTTATTGATCCTTGGAATAAATGTAAGTGTTGGAATCGATGAATTAGTTGCACACCTTCAAAATGTATTGTAATGTTTTATAATTCCATGGCATCACAGCTTTTTACAAAAGGTGTTTTTTTTAATTATCAGGTACCATAGATAACAGAGTAGCACTGATTAACCCATGCACCGAGACACCCGCCACTTCTCCCAACCTTGCCGCTTTTATTCTGTCTCTTTTTGTTTCAACGTTAAAGCTAAACATAAGAAGTTTTGCACTTTCCTTTGATAACAAAGATCAATTTTTGATTTTCTAACAAGAACTTCTCTCTCAAATCTCACTGGGGAACAGAGACGTGTATATCTTCTTTAGTCTCTGACATATTCTAAATTGTACAGAAGTATTCGAGTTTCACAGTAATATAGTACTGTAGGTCAGATTCTCCACTGTAGATCCCAGTACTGCTAGGTTTCCCCTTCATAAGGGAAAAAACAGCAGAACTTTCTGTTTACTTAGAAAGATGTTTGAGCCATTCAGAATTCCAAATCGATTAACTCCACGAAACGAAGAGTGAAGAAAATTGGTGAAGAACATAGAGGACTGGTTTTAGTTAGAATGTACCAATCTTCTGGTTGGGAAATATCCAGTAGGCTAATATTGTCTTTAATTGTGTATAATATTGGGTATACCCAGTAATTTAGGGGAGATGGTGTGAACACATAACTTTGGTTCTGGGTTTCTTTAATTTACTATTGAGTAGTTTTCACTTAGATTATTTAGGCGAACGCCAAGCTAACACTAAAGGATTCAGACACTTTTTTTTTACCATGATCCTCGTTCAAATGATTATGGCTGTGCTTAGTATGGCTATTATGGCCTAGGTCTATTTTTGTTTATAAAGGCTCATTTTAAGAGCCTCTTAAAATTTGAAAAGTCTATCCATTTGATTTATTAAACAGTTACGTATTAAAATACACCAAGGGAATTATGAAATCATGATCTAGATGATAATAATTCATATAGTTGCGAGTAGAGGTCTAAAAAATGATACATAGAAGTCATTTAGGTAGAATAGACTTGGGAGATTGCTAACAAGTTTTGGATGTTTGGTTCGAGTTGGTCTTTCCTAGCAACCATAACTTATTGGGAAAAGATAGAATATTTAGGTCATACTGAGCATAGTTTTGAAAACAAGTTTAGATATATAGGATGAAATAATTCCGAATAATAAATTAAGTTTTTCTCCACTGAAGCTGTGAACATTAAACCATACGATGTTTAATTATGAGAACTGAAAAAGGGGTGTGGAATATGAAATTAAAATTATTTTTTAGATACTAATGAGAAAAATGAGCGTAATGTTTAAAACAAATTTAGATATCTAGGATGAACAATTCAAAATGATCAATGGAGTCCTTATCCCTGAAGCCGTGAACAATGAAATATAAGAGGTGTTTAATGAGAACTGAAAAGAGGTGTATGATACCGACATAAGGATAATGTTCAGATGCAAATGGGAAAACTGAGTACGGTGTTGAAAACAATTTAGACATCTAAGATGAATAGTCCAGTTTAGTAAATGGTGTCCATCTTCACTGAAGCTGCGAACTATTAACCCTTTCCAAACTGTTTTGGGAGAGCTGGAAATTTGAACAAATATTCGAGTCTTTTGAAAGGGATGAAACCAAAAAAAATGTCATGTGGGAGAATCGAACTGTTTTCAATTTTTGTAGCCACATTAATACATCATTCGCTTTCAGAACCCAAGAACTTAGAGTATTCTAAGGGGTGTTAAGCTTGGGTGAAAAAGTGTCCAAAGATCCAAGTAATTCAAAAGTTTACAGGATAGGAAATTAATTTGCTTTTCTTTCATTTCAAATAAGTGGCTGTTGCAAAATACTCGGCTATTGTTACAACCGAAATATTGGTTATTATTAGAAATTTGTCCGAAAAGAGAATATATGTTTCTTCTTTGAAGCAGAATACTCGCATGTTTAGGCATTTAGTTCTTCCAAAATCGTCACTTTTATGCAGCAATCCAAGTCCTGTTACTGATATTAAACAAAAAATAAGAGTCCATCAGTATTCCCAATTGGCCGCTCACGCAGACCACCGGGGCCATTTCTTCTCCCATAGTGGTGGGGACTAAGTTATCAGCAAATTATAGGATCCATTCTGCATTTAAAAGACGACACAACCGCCGATGCTAGTAGCCGAGACAATATCTAGTGACACAGAGGCTTATCAGCCGACAAGGGATTTTGCTCAATTTTCATGACTGGCATAATCTCCAAAGGTCCTTGCGAGCCTAGCACTTCTAAGCACAGATAAGGGCAGTGGCATGTCTAAGGGCTGTAAGCTCCCGGGACTACAGCTCATTTTGTGTAAAATTGTTTCTTTCTTCCTTGTTGGACTGATTTTCTTCGGCTTGTAAACTGTTCTTGGACTAACTATACTGTCATTTCTCGATACTATTACTTTCATTTCGTATTCTTATGTACTGAGAGTGTGATATATTTTTAATGAACATGGCTCAAAAAGCTATTCAGTCGTCTCTTGGTAGATTTTATGTGTGTCATGCATATAATAGCCACTGGGGGGAAGGGCAATATTACAAATTGAACCGGGTGCTCAAATTGAAGGCTTTGCTGCAGTCTTCAACCCTACCCACTGCGACTCATATGGCCTTGGCTGCGTATTTATATTGCCTTTAGTGTAAATGAACCTATTCCATAAAAATAATTTCATAATCATATTGATCATAAACACTTTCTAAGATTTTATTTAATCTGTTTTTGTACTGTTGTATTCATATACGCAGCTTTTAAAGACCATATTTTTGAACTACGGATCTTGAAACCTAAGAGATCTCTTTAAGTGAGTTACATCTGAATAATAAGGGGAAAATGACTCTCATATTAATACTCCGTTGAGAACCAGAAATTATTGTTGAAGCAATCAATACTCGAAGGGAAGGAAATTCATTATTATGCTCACTAAAAATATTTCAAAGAAAGAAATATTTCAAAGAAAAGCCGTATTTTATAATGTCACTCCACCCCTTTTCTCCATCTTTCCCAAAGAGTAGTATAAACCGAAATACCTTTCTCTCATCGAAAGATTTACGAACTGAAGCCTGTTGTCATCGATTCCCTTAGATAATAGCCAAAAGCAGATTTATATCTTTCAAGTGCCTTTCTGCTTAAGTACACTTTAAAGAAATTCACAGCTAGCGATCATACAACAAGTAAAAGCAAAAGTAGCATGATTTTTATTTTATACTGCGAAATGCTGGAAAAGTAAACAGGGATAATAAAAATAAAATGAACGTGTTTTAAAATTTATTACAGCTTTCTTGTAGATTGAAATCACGCAAGCTATTTGCCAACTAATTCTTGTACAGAATTGTAAACTCATTGATCACGAACATACTAGGTTGGAAGATAAATGATATAAGTTAACAAGAACGCATGCGGGATATAAGCTCACTTTGATCAAAAACATTATTTATTAACTGTTCTGCTGTGTAAATTTATTTGCTAACTTTATTTTTATCTCTTGTGTCTCAGGATAGCTACACGTAGTTGCATATTGGCATAAATGTAAGTGAGAAGTGCAAGAAAATAAGCTGCCCCCATACCAAATTGTTGAGTTGGAGGCACCACCCCTTTGGATCTACCACTAGCAGTGTAATGGATATTTAAATAAGGGAAGCAAAAGAAATACAAAAGTTTAAATGCAATAAAAATATATATTCATTGGACAAATCTGTTGGATACTAACAAATATATTATAGCAGTTTCTAATTCATTTTTATTTACTTAAGGTTATTATTTTTATAAAACCCTTTTAACCCCCCCCCCCTAAAAACCCAGGGGCTCTGAGAAAAAAATCAGTTGCATTTCAGCTCAGTAATTACTCAAAGCTGCGTTTTATTTAAGAAGTTTTGTTGAACAAAGTTTATCGTAATCCGATTAAAAAACCTAATCCTGTAAAGCGGTACTCCCTTAATGTTCATAGGCTAATTGTAAAAACTTCAACAATGTTGTTCTTTTGGAACACTCTACTATATTGGTCTAAAACGAAAAGCGCCCGCAGTCAAAAGTCAAACTCAAGGTTTAGAAAAGGCTAAAGCATTGTCTTCACTACGGTAACCATTTATAATGTTTTCAATTTGTTCAAGTAAAGTGTCAATGCAGTACCCTCCCAACACTAAGAAATTAACCCCCTCCTTCCCCTCGAATAAAATGCCTTAATCTATGAAAAATTTTATTTCGAGTTAATGAATCTTCTATCTTTCCCACGTCCTGACCTTGCATCATCCTTGTTCGTTCCCTTGTACGTCTTTAACTATCTACATATTTTTGGCGTGTGTTAAAGAAGTCTTAAAATATGCAATCTTTTTTCTATTATGTGACAAAACAACTGGGGTCCCTCTAAATTGAAACTACTCGTTAGATTTTTGTAACGTTAAAAAAATGGTTTGTTTGGAAATATTTTCGTAGACTGTCAACAACTGAAAAACGTGTGTAATCCAAATTTAGTCCTTAGAAACGCTCAAGAGTATTCTTTTCTAAGAAGCGAGCCTTTGGAACTATAGAAAGAGAATTCTATTGATTTTCTGCTTAGAATAAAATGTTCTTTTCTAATCCATTAGAGATTGAATGGGATGTAAACAACGAACTATGTATTGTTTATTGCTGTCTTTTTCGATCTTAACTAGAAAAAGAAGCCTAAATGAACGCAAAATTCCAAAAGAAAACAAGACAATTTATTGAATGGAATGAGAAGAGTCACTTCCGTGGTAGCTTGTCGAGGAAGTAGCTGAAAAATCAAAAGTGCTGAGATTCGCTCGAAATTTGCTGGGCTGACACTTATAGTCAGTAAGAATTCCCCAAGTAATTCTTAGACCGCTGGTACTAGTAGGCTTCAAAGTTTCATGATTCTGTAGATCCCTAGTTTTTTAAACTTCGAAGCCTTGTAGCACCTTTGGGAATTCTTAAACAGGAATTTTGTTCCTGTTGCAAAATAACGTAGCATGTATGTTTGCTTATATTTTGCTTTGATAAGAGATTATAGATTGAGAACTTAAAAATGTATCGTTGAAAATTCTTCTAAAATAAAGCTCAGTAACAACCCATAAAAACCGTGTCGCCTTGTTCTATTTTAGCTTCAAAAAAGCTTCATTGATATTCTCACAGAAAAATGTTTTAAAACAAATGTCAAAAGGTTTAAAGTTTTTTTTAGCACCAACACTAGTCGCATCAGTAAAAATTTTAGATAGGGTAAAAGACATGTCATATGTTTTTCTGCAATAACATTTAAGTTTAAGATAACTCATTTGTTTTTAGCTTGTTTTAATCCATAAATTGTTTTAGTTCCAGCCCGTGTGACATTCGTGCAGACGGTGCAGTACCTTCCACTTGGTTTGAGCGGTGCGGTACAGTGCTTCTTCGAAGCAAATCCTCCCGTAAATTTAGTGACTTGGACGAAAGACAGAAAAATATTAGATACATCAAATACTCCTGGAATTACTTATATTAACAATGGCACACTTCTTTTTCATAACGTGAGTATTTTTCATATCCTAAAGCTCAAAAAAGGGAATGGTATGAGGACTTGCTAGGAGCTGGTAAAAAGAAAACAAGGAGATGGGACCTCGTAAAATACATGCTTTTGAAACATTTACTTGTATTATATTAAAAAGTGGCTGATTGAAGTGATTATACTTCCATTTGCTACTGAGAAAGGCACAGTATTTTCTTAATTATCGGTGCAATCTGATTTTATTTGCTGTCAATATGACATAAATTTACGTATGTTTTTGTAATGGAACTTAGCGGATGAAATGAAAAAATTTTCTTACGGGGAATTAAGTGGCGGAGAGAGGTCAGGGCCACCATGTTGATGCTTATCAAAGGAAAATTCGGTTATCAGTTTTTAAATAATCATCATTGATATTAGTCATCAGTTGTAAATAGTCAGGCATCGGTTTCGGTTGCCTACACTAGAATGTTGTCATCTCTTTTATTAACTTTGTATGTCCCTTTTTAAACAGTAAAAAAACACAATATTAATCACCGTCTCCTAGATGCAATAAAATTCTGTTCTTTCTCCCTAGAAACAGTTAATTAAGAGCTTGCTTCTCCAAATCTGATATCCTTTATGGAAAGGATATGAGAGATCCTTGTCATTCTAAAAAGAGACCTTGATTTACATTCTTGTACTATAATGGTATCAATAGTTCAGATTTATTGTAAAGGGGAAAATGTAATAGTTTATTCCTGATAATATAGATGGTCGCCCCTCCCTACTTGCACTAATAGGAATTTTTTTTTGGGGGGGGGGGTTAACCATAAACAGCAAAAC
The DNA here is from genome assembly GCA_029168905.1 of Artemia sp. Kazakhstan ARC1039. NCBI lineage: Eukaryota > Metazoa > Arthropoda > Branchiopoda > Anostraca > Artemiidae > Artemia > Artemia sp. Kazakhstan ARC1039. Next base: position 32,054 of record JAQQPU010009500.1, read on the forward strand.
TGATGAATTATTTGAATTTAATTGAAGATGACACGAAGAATTGTATAAAATAGACTTTTTGGAGATAGGGAAGGCCGAAGCCCGACAGAACCCCATGATTAAACCCATAAAATGCTTCGTACTAAATTGATTATTAGTTGGACCTTGATATATTTTTGATTATTTGATTATTACAAAAAAACTTTGTTTTTTCAGTTTAACGATTGGAACGTTAAACACAAAGCCTTCAGTGTATCTAGCTTGCCAGGTTTCTCCCTTGCTGACGTCCAACGTCGGTCGTTTCAGCAGTTGAATAGTTCAGAGCAAACTGAATTGAATTGAAATGAATTGGCTAATGCATGAGTTTCATGAGAATCCTAGCACTGAATCTACGCATCAGATGCGTCCCAAAATCAAATTGCAATACTAGTCTGTTAACTTTTGGTCGATGTTATCTATTACCAATTTGTTTGGCAATGCGCATTCTCTATTATCAATCAGGAGAATTGTAATGAATCATTTATTTGCTAGAGTAACCTCTTGCCCTATTCAAGGTCAATAAAAGA
>JAQQPU010009501.1:548-32596 GCA_029168905.1 Artemia sp. Kazakhstan ARC1039
AGTGGAGAATATACTTACAAGTGTATTTAATATTGATTTTAGTGCCCTAAGAATAAAATGTTCTAAAGATGTATGTCAAATTGTTTATTAATAAAAAAAAATTTATATACATGATAAAACGACTTTTCTACTCTTTAGATTTCATCCACTACTAGGTATTTGTCGACAACAACTAGTGCAGGTAGATTATCTGAATTCACAGTGTACTGATCCTGATGTACTGCAATGTCAGGGTCACATTTTCTACAGTAGAGTGTGACTTCACTCTTGTCATATCTCTTTGTATAGTCAATGATACTATTCTCATTCATTCTATAGAATTCACATGTTTCAATTTGCTTATTTGAAGCAATTTCACAAACAGTGTCCTCAAGTGTCGAATCACATTCCGTCACAGCCAAATAAAAATCAGTGGGCTTATAATCATAACACCCGGTGTCTTCACAACGATGACGTAGAAACCATATTCGTTTGTTGTTCCAACAGTTGAATCGTTGACCCGGTTCCTCCTCCCAGAACAATCTAAAACCACGACGATACCAATCTCGTAGCAATAAACTAAAATCACGGTTAGGATTCTTTCCAATCATACCGGGATATGTATTCTCCCACTGATTACATTTATCATAATGACAATTGGAGCATAGGTGCCCTCTAGGATGAGAGTCACACACCTCTTCAAGACAGAAATTACAACCTTTAATTTGTACAGCATATCCTCTATGCAATTTACACGGGTTGCATAATCTACACTTTTCATCATACTCCTCAATCATTGTGCAATTCTCACATGATGATGACCAGCTGCCCAGTGAGTACATACATAACGGACATGTATGGAACATTTTGTCATGTGTTGACACTCTCACTATCACAATGAAACTGAGCTAGCAACAACAAAAATTGTCTGAGATAGAGAGAGAGAGAGAGGAGTAAATCATCCTTGAGCACCATCTTTCTCATGAAAAAAGTCCTAAATTTCAAAACTAATGTTTAAAAGCATATCCACAATATCATTTTGACGTGTCGTGATCAATATATCAATAAATTGTGTAAATGCATTTGGACCACGACGTAGAAGCTTCATACAATAGTCTAATGATGGAGAATCAGTTTTCATTATATCAACAAGCATTCCCCGAGAAAATATCTTCCTTTGAATAGACAACTAGAAAATCATCATCTAGAATCAAACGTTTTTCCATCAGAACTAGATTCCTCATGATTCGCTCTTTCTCGAATCTATCCATTTTTTAGAGTCCTAACTCTCTCACAACCAACTTCAGACTAACCAGAATTTCTTTTTGTACTCTAGAAAATATACGCTAGTCTACTATAGAAAGAAAAAAAAATACCATTGATTTAGAAACATTTTTATTGAACATAATTACAATAATAATATTCACTGATGCATTTTGTTCTCATCAATATATTTCGATAGGACATCTAATGCTGACCGAAGTTTATTTATATGGAGAATATTCACTTTTCCAGCAAAACATAGTTGCTCCTCCTGCTTAAACTTGCTTAATGATATCACGTATCTAGCATACATACTATCCCATTCAAGGCATAGTCTACAGCCAGCGGTTATTTCCACAGCTACATTGGGTACTCGTATATCATTGCTGCTGCTGCTGTCGGTTCCATCATTAATCTCCAATAATGTAAATGCACCACTCATTTTTTCTCCACTAATATCCTCTCAAATAAACTATTCTCTCTCTGAATTCAATTCTCTTACTAATATGAACTACAATGAAAATTACTCCTTATATTTGAATCCAACTACTAATCAAGTTAGTGTGACCGCCGCTCTCTCTCACCGATTGACCCCAAAAAAATGGGTGTTACCTCATAAAAACCCGTCTGCTAAGGCAAGTACCGTTCCTAGTAATAGGTGACTGACCCTGGTAAGCCAATGTACGGGTTAAACTACACACATATCCATGTGTAATTCAATGTAGATCCAGTGGTACTAGATGCCTTACTGCTGTTGAAGCATGCGAATATCTCAAATGGTAGCCTCTAAAGCATGTCTCTAAAGCATGTCACATACTGGGATTCCACCTAAAAATCAAGCAAATTTATTGCTGCAAATCAAGGCATCCGTGAGTCCAAGTCTTTATTTATGCATTTTACTCTGACACACATCAAACTTAAATCCAACAATGAATAAATAAATAAAAGTAAATTGCACACAAGTGCAGGGGCACCAATTTTCGAAAACATCGGAAAGGGTGAGAACTCCTTGTTTAATAAGAAAATAAGATACCCGCATACATTTTTTTCAAAATTTTAGAGGATTTTAGGTAGGCTACTTGTATGGTATAGCCGTGACCACTCAAGTGGTTTATCCATTGACACATTGTAGAACCGTTTTTTTTTCGCTCGTTTCTTTCAGCTTAGCATGAGACAAGACAAAGAGAAGTGACAGAATAGATGGGTGATATATTATTTTGGCAATATATTTGCACCTAAGGGGGGAGGGGTGTTGGTAAAGTATTTGTACAGTGTTAAATTAGAAAACAATTCTTAATTCATAATATGGAAAATAATTGTACCTAACAAATTATGCTTGCAAACCCGTTATGCTTTACCCCTCCCCCCCCCCCTAATAAGCAAATATATAGCCCAAATTCGTTTCTAAAGTATTATATTTTTATCATACTTAGGTATATTTCATTTGGATTGAGCGTCAGAGAAACAGGTTCTACTTAGATGAGGAATATTAGGTCAGGGCTCAGGGGCGGATCCAGGATTTTTTTAGGGGGCGCAAAATAGGTTAATCCGATAAAAATATTTTAGGGGGGGGGTGCAAAATAGGTTGATCCGATAAACTTGCGTTATGAACAAGTTTAATTAACGCAAACTTGAGTTAATTAAGTAAATTACACTACTTTAGACTACGCTATGGGGGGCACACACACCCTCCCCCCTGGATCCGCCACTGTCAGGGTGATATCGTACAAGTACCGAATTTTTTTTTCTCAGTAAAAATACTAAAAAACAGTAGTTTCAAATCTAGTACGGAAAATACCCATAAAATGACACTCCAGCACAAGCGTTAAGTTGGTACTTGTTAAGAAAGCGGTAAGTACAAGAGAAGTGAAGTTTCGTAACTGCTAATGAAACAAACAAAATAGGATGAAAATATAATAGTTCAGAAACAAATTTGAGCTACATATTTGTACATTAGGGGATAGGGGTGGTAAAGCATAGAATATATTAAATACGTAACCTATGTTTATGCAGCATCCAGGCATTACCCGATAAAATGCCTATCTGTTCTCGCAATACAATTCTCTTGTACTTACTGCTTTCTAAATAAGTACTGTTAAATTATTCTGAGCCTCTACAGTTCTTTGTTTTGGTTTTTTTTTGGAGGGTGGTGGTGGTTAATGTAACCATCTTTGGGGTCAGGCTGAAAAACCATATTATTTTTCTATAAAATTAAAAGATAGTACTTACATATGTTTGATTACAAGATCTTCGTAGCTTTTCAGAAAATAAGGCACATTGACTATCCAACGAGCAGTCTTCAAGATTTCAGAAGTTAAATTGCGGCCACCTGTTATTGTTTTTAGTCTCGGTGGTTCTATGATGGTTTCCTCTTGTAGAGATACTTCCTCCAAGTCAAGCAAATACTTTGGAAGTCTTGGTCTTCCACGTTTCACGTATATTTTTTTTTAACTTTTCCCTGCCCTTTTGCACGTCAGTTAAATTAAGTCCTCTTTTATTGCGCTTTTTTCCCATAACTCAAAAAGTTTTTCAATCTTGAATAGAACTTGCTCAGTCCTTGATATATTTCGATTGGTTTTGAACAACGGCATACAGCGGATACGGCATGTTTATCCAAGTTTAGTGGTATCATGCACAGGACACGGCGTCTGTTAATTGCAACACTGACCCAAAAATTAAACAACCCTTGTTCAACTTGAGGGTTCCGTAACTCCAAATCAATTGCAGCGAAAAAAAAACAAAGGATAAAAAAAGCCTTTAATTGAGTAAAATCAATATAAACTATCCGAACAAATAGTTTGGGTTAAAACTATTTACAAGCTAGTATGAATTTTATTAAAGTTGTTAATATCGTTTTCTTGAACAAAGCCAAAAGAGTTTTTGTATAAAAATGCATTTAAAAAATAGAGGGAGCATAAGAAAAAAAGTCATCCTGACCAAATGATAGCCATTAGTCTCCCAAATCAGGTGAACCACAATTTAAGTTCTCTAATATATCTGTTTCTTAAAACAAAAAAAAATTCTTTAACATTGAAGAGATAGCCAAGCGACTTGGACTGCTTTCGCCCCTTAAATCCGGTATACATTTATTAAGAACCATAATTATTTCTTGCTTCAGCGTATATATAGCAGGATTAATAGGTTCGAAGTTATATAGGACAACATTACATCTTCTCAGTTCTTCATCAAATGCGTCATCAAATGGTAGCTGCTCGTATTTTCTTCCAAAGTATCTCAATTTCTCCTTTCATCTCTTCACAAGCTTTGGCATTGTCAGATAGTTTTTGGTTCAAAGAAGAAAACTGGCTTTCAACTGATGTAACCTTCACTAAAACTTCCGGCAGTCTTTTCAGTCTCAATTAATCGTGGTATCAGATCTAGCTTGAAATTAATTTCCTGTAAAAACTGAGCACTGGCTGTACCCTCAGGCATAGCCTCAGTTAAAGCTATAGTCGTTCCGTTTGAGTTATTCATTTTCAAAAATTTCAGTCCTCCCACACACTGCTTACGTATTCCTGCTTCAGTGATCCAAATCGCGATCAATAATCATATATAAATAACAGTCCAGAGATATTATCACAAGAATCTAAATTCTATTTCGTATTTCACTTGCAAGCAACGCTCCCCGAGGTGATGTTCATCAGACGAGCGCTGAATGAAAAAGTAAATTAGTATTACTAGGAATTTTCAAGGAAATGCAAAACCGTTTCCGGAAACTAATATCTGATGCGATTTTTTCCATGTCTGATAAAAAACGTGAATTTCTTTTTTATGTATCGAGTTAACGACACTTTTTGACTGCAAAGGTCCTTGCGTCGGCCCTGCAGTGTTTCGCTACAGCTGGGTTCGATCTCTGGGTCCCGTATTACCAAAATAAGGTCAAACCTATTGCGCCACCACAGAACCGTTAGTTTTTTTTTGTCCTTTTCTTTGAACGCTTCAGGTTTTGTTAGAATTTATTCATCCCTTGCGTTTGTTCTGTATAATCTCTGAAATTAATCTATTGTAAGAATCCAGAATAGAGTTTAGTATTCCCTATAAACCTCAACCTATCTCATTTATCTGCCATCCAGGGCTCTTTAGAGAGTAGCTGAGGCGAAAGTTTAAATAGATATGCCATGAAAATTAACTATTAAACGAAATTCTTGTTGAAGATTTTCTCTTTGCCTTTCCATAAATGCTCGCCCTAGTGTAACAATGGAAATTTTCAAGTTTGGTACAGTATCGCTCAGCGAATAGTTTTGAAGCATGATGAATTAAACCAATTATTTAAGACTTCTCAATAAAGATTTAATTTGAATGTCAGAATCTGGGATAAACTTTTCCCTGTTATAATTTGTTGAAATAATTTACTTGGCTATTTGTAAGGTTATTAAAAATAATTTACTTCATTGTCATGTAAAGCTTTCAGTTTAATATCAGTGCCATATCAATTTTGAGAAAACCTATAACTTTGACTGCAGGGACAAGTGTAGTAAAGAACTATTCACCCTCCCCACTTAATTTGGAGTGATTTTTTACACAGAAGGCATGCATTTTACTCATTTTTAGTCATCTTGCGGGGGGAGGACTAAAACCAGAAAATCCTTCCTGAGTAATTGACCCTAATTACTTGCTGGAATGGGATGTGGGGTATTAAGTGGCGCCAATTCACGATAATTTAGGATGGGGCGGGCAAAATGTGTTTTTCAGTATCTAGATGGGGGCAAAATTGTCGTTTTCTGTTGTTTTTTTTTTACCCTCTACGAAAACTTCGAAAGATACATGCTTATTTTCTCTTCGCTCATCCTTTCTATGATGTGTTGCTCTTCTCTTTTTCCCCTATGGGCTTTTTTTGTAAAACTTCTAGGGGCACAATCTTTGTATATCTTGCTTTTGACTATTGATGGCAAAATGGCTTTTCCAAAATTTCGATCAGTGTTGAGGAGCGGTATCTACAAAAAGTAAGTTTTGAGGGCTGGCTGCCCTCTGATCGCCTTTCAACATCCTCCTCGACATACCCCTAGCTGTTTCAATCTAACACCCTCAGCGGTTTCTTAGATATTGCTGATACACCCTTTTGACAACCAACATGTACATAGTCTGTTTTGGCTTTGATCAACATCCGTTACAACATTTCTTGAAAGTTTCACCTTAATACTTTAAGCCTTCTTGGAGACCGGGGATCAAACAGGCCGCTTTTCCCAATAACAAACCACATGTGTTAATAATGGGGAACTTGCATAACAGCCTTTGCCCATAGGGCTGTGGGTGGCTATGCCATCCCTTTAGGCATAGTTAGTTGACCTTTAGACTATTTTGAATAAAATAGCTATCTAAAAAGTACATGGGAAAGGGAAGGGGGGCTGGTTGCCCTCCAATTGCTTTTGAATCTTAAAATGGACACTAGAACTTTTAATTTCCAATTGAATGTGTTGCCTCCAAAGTTTCTATGACCATTTTTTCCGCATGAGGTGCACTGGGAAAAAATTAAATAAATAAAAAGTCTTGGCAACTCTAGAGCGTTGCCTCTGAAAATGAATATTTAACACTGAATGTGTCCTATAAATTTGTCGCGTTTTAATAATTTAATTTGTGAACTCAACATATTTAATGGTAAATTTAATTTATTTTTTCTCATTTAAGTCTTTATACAAAAAGATGTTCTCTTAAAAACCTTAAAAAGCTTGATTTCACTTAAAGCTTAAACCCTGCAAAATCAATAAAACATCTGGTTGGCCTTAAGTTTAAGGCATTGAAATATAAGGTGGGTACTGCGAGCAAAGTGAGAGGTAAATTTAGAGGTTCTAGCCAGTGATGGTTAAAACTTGTCCATCGATTAGACATAGATTTCTGCAAACAAGTGCTTAAATATGTTTTACCAAAAATAGTTGTTTGTCGCTTAATTGCAGGGGGGTATAGGGGGTTGAATTCAATGGGATTGTACTGAACAGGAGTTGAGCCGAACGGGGTTTGAGTTAAAAGGAGGGAGTTGAACGTGGTTGAATTAAACGGGGTTGGGTTACATGTATATCTTTGGGGGAGGTAACTTCTCTCTCCCTTTATATAGGACGCAGAATACAGTAAATTGTGTCCCCTTTTAGATGTATTTTTATGACTACTAGCAAACAACAGAAGTTCGTCAAAAAGCCGTTTTTTTGGTGCCACCTTATAATCGCTTTGCTCAGCATCCTGGATATTCGGCTCTTGTAGACGGGCTTCGGCATTTAGCCCCAAAGTTTCCCTGGCGTTAATTCCACCCAGTGGCTACCATTGTCAGTTCGGGCCTTCGCCATTCGCTTGCATAGCGTCGTACTTTCAGGTTTTTCTGTAGACCCTATATTATATTTTTTACTGTTTCTATAGGTTATTTCATTTTGCATAGTTCCCAGACAATTTTGCATATTTTGTTTTGCGTTTTAGTTTTATCATTTTGGCTTATAATTCACTGCAAAAGAAGTGTCACACTCTAGTGTACACAAACACATACCGTACCCGCTTCATTTTATAGCACAGTTTATAGAATTAGCAGTATGATCATACCCTATCTCACCCATTATAAAAAACCCGGACCAAGGTGCGAGTGCTCCAGAGAACGTTTTTGCAGATATACACATGAGCGGCATTAGATCTTTTCACGGGTAGACAAGTCAGATTTCTCTTGGACACGAAACAAGTGGAAACCCGTTATTACGAATAATGCACTTTGTAACCATTTCTCATTGATTGACGGAAACAGACTAACCCGCTAATGCAGAAATAAGTGGGAGGAGCTTTTTGTTCGTACCGAGAATGAAGACCAGAAATGATCTGCGATAAACTTACTGGATAATTCTATAAACTGTGTCTTATGGATACAAGATAGAAATCATATGAATTTGATGTCTTTTCTTGAGATTTAATCTGTTTCTTTGATTCAACCAAGCAGCTTACATTTTATCTCCAACTCCTTGACTTGTTTCTTTAAAAAAAAAAAACTTTTACTTTCCATTAGAACTATTATAAGAGTTAGTACCTGCTTCTATTGTGTAAAAAAGGTCTGATTGGATATCTTTAGAAGTAATTGAAAGCCGTACGGCCAAGAAGAAACCAATATTTGAACTTTATTACTTTTATGAATTGGCCATCATAATCGATATCTTCTTTTAAAGGATGTATTTTTATGACTCTTTGAATATCATTTGAAATTCAATATCTTTTCTTGACGAATTGAATAGAGTCCTGAAATTGAATAGGATATTTAAAGGACTCCTTAGCTGAGTTATTGATTATTATTTTCTAGTCATTCATTGCTTGGAATAGACAAAACATGGTTCATATTTAAAAGTTTCTATTCAGTCTTGTTTTCTTGGAATAATATACTAATTATTGGAATTGAAAGGAAAATTTTCATCATTGATACTTGAATAAGACAAAAGTAGCTAAAATTATTGGAATTTTTCCGATAGATCAGCTCATAATTCTCGGAAGTTCACATTGCTAAAACAGAGTTATCTATCTTAAATTAATAAAAGGCCTAAGCGAAACTTGCCATCCATGACAAAACAAAGAAATAAAAAGAAATTTATTTCTTTCTTATGTCATTTTAAATTTTTTAAGAGAATGATTATTTGATCATTTCCTTTTTGCAGATGCCCACAGGTCCAGAATTCTAGAAACTTTTTTTATGCGCTCCCACCTATGTAGCACCAAAATCAGTTCAAAAATCATAATTTTTAATGAAATACAGAGATATTGTAGGTAGACACAGGCCCCACGTAAACACTCATAGAAATATCCCGTATTATGAGACATTCTGTCTTCTCGGTGCCCCTCTCCATGTCACAAAAATTGCTGAACAAAATTCTGGCTTAGTTTGTTGTCAAACCGATGCCTGGGAGGGGCAAGTTTCTTCACGCTATAAATTCTTAGTTATTAAAAAAAAAAAGAACCTGATCCTGATTAAACAGCCCTTGTATTTCAGGAGTGATTCTTAGAGGATTGAGACAAAAGTTCGAACTTTAGTCTTAAGAGTAGGGCATTGAGGAGGGAGCACTCCCTCATGTACGGAATAAATTTTGTTCGTTTTAGGTTTTGATGCTGCTTCTTGCTTTCAGTAGAAAAAGCTTGTTCTTTTTTATTTAATTTCTGATCGTTTTTCAATTGCGCCCTGGAAATCCACCTCTCCTTCCATGGAAAATTCCCCATGGAAAGTTCCTTCATGGAAAGTTCTTCTCCCGTATTCCCCCCCTCGAGAAATTACCCCTGGCAATTCCATCCTCGCTGCAAATTCCCCCCAGAAAATGTCTTGCGGACGATTCCGCCTGAAAAAATCTCCTTAGCATAATTCCATTTGAAAAAAGAACTGTTTTTATTTAATTTCTGATCATTTTGAAGGTCATGGCGGAATTTTCTCTGTGCGTATTTTTTTTCGGAGATCTTCCCTCTCCCAATAGAAAGTTCCTCTCGTAAAAAATTTCGCCATGGAGAATTTCTCCTAGCGATAATTCTCCCATGGTAATTTTCTCTGACTTCGCTGAAAATTTCCTCTGGACAATTCCCCCCAGAAAATCTCTACATAATAAATGGAGCCACCAACCAGAAAGTAAGACAAATAAAACGAATTTCGTATATGAATTCTGGAAATTTTTTGTGCATAAAATTTCCAATGGAAAGTTCACACCCGTAAACTTCCCTTCTAATGGAAAAACTCAAACGTTGAAAATCCATCCCCAGAAAATCCACCCCTCTCCTACAATAAATGTCCTTATACTTTTCAATAACAATACTATATGCAAACAATGGACAAATCTTGTAACTTGCAGCCCACCCTCTGGGGACTTAGGGGGGGGGGGTCACGTCATTCCCAAAGGCATATTTATTGGATGCCAGCTATGCTGAACAAAATGGCTATTCCAAAGTTTTTGATCGGACAACTTTGGGAAAAAAATAGGGTGTGGGAGAGGGATAGTTGCCCTCTATTTTTTGGTCACTTAAAAAGGGCACTAGAATTTTTATTTTCGTCAAAATGAGTCTTCTCTTGATTTTCTAGTTCCATTGATATGATATGATAACCCCTGAAAAAAAAAAAAACGCATCCGTGATTTTTTTAAATAGGACCTTGAAACATCTACAGTTGTGTTCTCTGACAAGCTAAATTTGATGGTGCGATTTTCAATAAGATTCCTGGACTTTCCGGAGATATTACCCCGCTTCGTTGAAAATCAGGCAAGTTTTCGTCAGACTCGTAGCTTCTGATGGGTAACATTAAACTTAATGAACCTATATGTTGGAGGCATAAAACTCTATTCTTTTTATAGATGTGTTTTTATCAAAATTCTGTATAGAGTTTCGGTTACTATTGGACCGAGTCACTTTTTACTTACAGTTCGTTACTACGGACTGTTTGATAGATAAATAAATAAATCTTAAAACTAGTATAATTTATCTTCCCCTTCTCCTAATCGTAAAGTTTCTAAAGCCTATTGCGTCATTTGTATCTTATTAAAAACTATATGTATTTTCAACGATATGGTTTACTTTTTCAAAACGTCGAAAAAAAAATCACTTTGATAATCAAGATGATTTGTAATCAGAGTTTATAGAATTAGCAGTATGATCATACTCTATCTCACCCATTATAAAAACCCAGACCAAGGTGCGAGTGCTCCAGAGAACGTTTTTGCAGATAGAAACATAAGCGGCATTAGATCTTTTCACGGGTAGACAAGTCAGATTTCTCTTGGACACGAAACAAGTGGAAACCCGCTATTACGAATAATGCACTTTGTAACCATTTCTCATTGATTGACGGAAACAGACTAACCTGCTAATGCAGAAAGAAGTGGGAGGAGCTTTTTGTTCGTACCGAGAATGAAGACCAGAAATGATCTGCGATAAACTTACTGGATAATTCTATAAAATGTGCTTGTAATAGTCAGTGATCCCGGGACCGTTATCTTTCAAGGGGTGGCTCACATTCACCGCAGTTGGTTTGAGGGTGGATTCCTGGGTAATCAGGGACGCTGATAACGAATATCGGGGTGCACAAGTTCACACGCGTGTCGAACATCGTCATTTTAGCCTATTAATTCAAATTAGGCCTATAACGACGTCATACCGCTCTTAATTTCTTTTTACACGGTAAAATAAACTGAAAACTATACAAACCTGACATATTCTGAATCTTAAGAACATGTACTTTCACCTGGTATTTTTAGTTTTTCCTCACAACTTTTCTTTATTTTTTTTTATTTATTTTTTTTTTTTTTTTAGTTAACCCCTACTTAATTTTGAAAACAAGGTTTTTCAATATACTTTTTCTTAGATATTTGGTTTTTTTTTCTGAAGTTTCTGCCTGCATAAGTATACCTTTTTATGTTTTATTTGGATTCAGCTTGTCATTACGAGTCAAACGATATGTCTCTTTTCCAAAAAATCTTAATTCTTGAGTGACTATTAATTTTTCCTGTAGTAGTAGGCATCACCTGGCTTACGTTGGCTCATATACGACCCTCAAGGTGGCGAAGCCATGTGAACGTGTGGTGCAGAGATGACAAAGACTGATTTAAGATACCACTTCCTTTAAAACCCAGCACAGCAGGGTCCAATGATCTAATCGGTTAGATGTTGTTAGGAAAACAGCCAAGCCGTTTTGCAGAATTGCATGAGATCTGGCTATAGAATCGACCGTGAATCTGGACATCAAAGATCATCGAGGAATTTCTGGTATCGTTGGTGCGACAATGAATGAAAATGCCAGGGATCGATATCTGGCTACTCTCCCCTTTCTCGCAACAGTCACCAGAACGCTGAAAGCAAACCTGAATATGGATGACGAGGCAATGAACCATCATTAAGATACCACTGCGTTTACCAATCTGACAATTAAAGGCAGAAATTGGGCTATGGACTTGGTAAAGTTGCTCGGAAACCCATTCAAGACGACGAGAACATAGCTACACAGCTTTATGACAGGCGATAGAGCTCCAGAAGCCGTAGCAAATAGTCTGCTGAAATTCCGAGACATTGTCTTCGAAGCCATAATCTCATATCTCGAAGGGACATCCACGAAAGTTAAAGTCGGTATAGTGCAAACTTTCGCCTCTGTTGCCAAAAAGGAAAAAAGAAACAGCCACAAAAAAAGATTTTTGAGAAGCTGAGCTGCTTAAACGAGCTCTTCATTTTGCAAATTCAACACAAACTTTGTCCCTCTGTGAGCTGCTGAATCACGAACTACAGCCATATCCGGCATCACTTGCAATATTATCGTCAAGTCGTAGGGAGCCTCAGCTATGAACTGGTATAAAGGAAAAAAGGAAATAAGGAAGGTGCCTCTGTGGCAAAAAAAGCAAAAAAGAAACAGCCACAAAAAAAAAATATTTGGGTAAACTGAGCTGCTTAAACGATCTTGCAAATTCAACTCAAACTTCGTCCCTCTTTGAGCTGCTGAAGTACGAACTACAGCCATATCCGGCCTCAATGTAGCATTATCATCAAGTCATAGGGAGCCTCAGTTACGTACTGGTACAAAGTCAACAGCCTTGAACTACATTCTGCATCATTCTGGCTTGCAGTCATGGTCAATAATGACCATATACGCTTTTTAAAGACTCTCCTCGATCTGACTATATAGCTGATGTCATGAGTGTCAAAAGGTGTTATCGACCAGAACAAAATGAGATACTAGCAGATTTTGGAATAAGAGTTTACAATGGGATTCTTAGGAACATACCCGAAGCTTGTCAATTTATCCATTTGGTTGGTGACAGGTATGACGGTTTTAGTGACGATAGAACCCGTGATGACTATTTATTAAACCTCAAAGAAGTATCTGGCTGTCGAGAAAGAAGATGAGATCCTATAGGAAATATTTCCTGTCCGTTCACTTCCTCCAGCAAAGTTACAACACTCTGGGACGGGATTCATAGCAGTCGTTCAGCTAAGGTTCAACTCTTGAAAGTTCTTTTCTGGGTCTGGGAGTAAAGAATTTCGACCCGTCTGATGGTTCATCTCGCTGGAGGTTTCGAGAGTCGACATAGAGCTGTTGCCGTTTTGCCCCATGGAAGCTTCGTTGATGACGATCTCTCGTCTGGCCATGAGGAAGCAGACACTCGGGTGTTATACCACACAGCAGTTGCCGCAAGACAAAAGAGCACACTTGTGATAGTACAAGCCAACGATACCGATATCGTCTTACTAGCTGTATACTACTTTCAGTATCTTGTTAGTCTCGGCCTCAAGCAGCTCTGGGTTAAATTTCCGTCCTACTCTATACCTATTCATACGGCAGCACAAAAACTAGGAGTAACATTTTGCAACGTCTAGCCGCTTTTACACAGCTTGAATGGATGTGACACCATAAGCTTTCTGGTTGGAATTGGAAAGGTCCATTTTTTTCGAGCTGCGAAGTCTTTGGAAACTTTGTTGGGGTCTTTAGATGATGAAGTTCGAGCCCTTGCAGAGAAGCCATCATCTGTGCAAAGTGATGGTTTAGTCAACGTCTATAAGCAGCTTGTGGTTACAGTGTATGGCAGAAGTGCGACTAACTTCAACAGTCTGAATGACCTTCGAGCACATTTGTACCCAAGATTCGAGGATTTGCAGCGTTTACCACCAACTGATATCCTGTTTCTGCTTCATTTGAAAAGGTGCATGTTCCAATCACTGATTTGGATCCAAAGCCACAGGCCCCTTATTCATTTACCTCATGCTATCGATATGGGCTGGAGATTTGAAGATCATGATCTGAAGCCAGACCTAGTTTCTGAAATGCCGCACGGGCTAGCATCGCTTTCTTTTTGCAATTCTGACAAGACGGGGTGCGGTTTGCGCTGCAAATGCTCCAAAATAGGTTTCTGTGACAGCGCATGCAAGTGTGGAGCTGGCCCCCAAAAATGCTTACTTTTTGATGTGTATCAGAACGAGTCCGGAGACGAAGAGGAAGAAGAAAAAGAGAATTTAGCCACCGTTTCATGTTCAGCTTTAAATATTTAATTTTGATTTTTTTTTTTATATTAAACTGCTAATGCAGTCCTCTAAACCTTACTTTCAGCTGATCATGACAGTTACCATCTACTGCTCAGTGGCCGTTGACCCGATTCTCCCAATTGGATCATTGGCCCCTGCTATGCCGGGAATTAAAGAAAATAGTATCTTAAATCAGCCTGAGTCACCTCTGTACCATACGTTCACACGGCTTCGCCACCTTAAGGCTCGTATATGAGCATCATGGTATACAGATGGTAGATCCGTAAGCCAGATGGTATCTACTACACAGTAGTAGTAGTTTTTTTTCCTGGTTAAAAATATTATTCCTATAGAATGTAAATACATGATTTGATCCAGAAAAGAGCGGTCTATCGTTTGCTGAGATAAAAATTATAGGTTATCTTGAAAATATTTCGAGTAAAACGCCACTATTCAGAAAATTCTTTTCTTTTTTTAGGGGGGGGGGGAGACAATTTTCTTGTTCAAACGCTCATATATTCTTACGTATTCAAGTCTAAACTTTGTTTTTATTAACAACGTGGAAAGAGCATTCTGCCGGTGTGAATGATGCGCAGTTTGATTCGTTTTCATTTTTTTTGAATAGCTAAAAATAAAAATAAAAAAACTTAGTCATTGTAGCCTAATTTCTGAAAGCTATGGCGTTATTTAGAAAAAATAAATAGTTGCTCAAGAATTAATATTTTTTGGAAAAGAGGCACATTGTTTGACACGTAAGGACGAGCAGAATTCGAATAAAGCGTAAAAAAATATACTTATGTAGGGGATAATTTTAGAAAAACCGAAAAAAACTAAGAAAAAGTATATTAAAAAACCTTGTTTTCAAAATTAAATAGGGGTTTACTAAAAAAAAATAAAGGTTGTGGGAAAAAAATAAAAATACCACATGAAAGTACTTGTTCTTAGGATATAAAGTTTATAAAGTTTTCAGTTTATTTTACCGTGTAAAAAAAAAATCAAGATATGTATGACGTCATTATAGGACAAACTTGATTTGATAGGCTAAAATAACCGTGTTCTACATGCATGCGAACTTGTGCACCCTGATATTCGTTATCAGTGCCCGCAATTACCCTAGAATCCACCCTCAAACCAACTGCGGCGAATGTGAGCCACCCCTTGAAAGATAACGGTCCCTGGATCACTGACTAACGAGGCATTTGTTGTTGTTGTTTTTTTTTTTTTTCCTGTGTGAAAATATCAGTTGTCTAGAAACATAAATACATGATTTGATTCAGAAAAGAGCGATCTATCGTTTGGTGAGATAAAAACTATAGGTTGTGCTGAAAATATTTCGAGTAAAACGCCACTATTTAGAAAATTTTCTGTTTTTTTTGGGGGGGGGGGGAACTATCTTATTCAAACGCTTATATAAGGCTTTGGGTATTAGGAATCAAACTGCTAGGAAATGTTGAGGGGGATATTGAACAAATTTGCAGTCACAGTCCCAAGTTGTTGAAGTCGCATATATTTGGAGAGTAGGGAGGGGGTTACTATTTCGAACGGGGCACCTCTGCTGCCATCTATGACCAGTCTAACTGTACAAGATCACGTGTCTCTTTCTAGGCCAATCATAGATGTTTCTAAGCATAATGAATACTGCGGGGAATCCACGTTTCTAGGAAATTTTGCCTAGATTTACGTAATAGGCTATGATGGAAATCTGACGGGGAATTTTAATGTATCATGAGGGGAATTAAGAAACTAAAAGGCTTCTCTACTTTAGGCTTAGAGATAAATTCTGGAATTATTATTATTTCGAAGCCTTTATACCGCAACTTGGCATAAATGTTGGTAGTCTGAGAGGATTGTAAGTTTAAAATGTTTATGTGCACAGTTGCCAGAACAAAAGGAAGCTTCAGAGATTAATTGACATTTTAGGGGAATTATTTGGGGTGAAACTCTGTGGTCGCTATAATAGACATGTACACAATATTGGATGTGGACGATATAAAATATTGTTTTTGGCAATGGAGTATGCTAAATAGTCGAAAGTAATAGAGCCATTGGTGTCAAGATGACATTGAGAATTAATCTAGCTTTACTTCCCGATTGTGTTCTGTATAGTACACAAGTACCATTTAAGCAGTGTTGCCAATATAAAAAGTTAATCATTTATTTTTCTTTAATATGATTTACATGTCATAGAATGAACGAGCACACAATATGGGATTAGTGAGACGATTATGGATTTGAACGTCAAGGACCGCAACCACCAATGACCCTAGCCACCAAGGATCTCAACCTCCAAGGTCTCTTTTCTCCAACCTCCAAGAAGCCCCTCCTCCCAATTTTTTGCCTCCCCCCTCCATTTTTAATACTTTTTTAAGCTTATTTCTTTAACATGATAATTTTATTTCAACTTTTTTTTTACATGTCATAGAATGAACAAGTACACAATATGGGATCAGTGAGACGATTATGGATTTGAATATCAAGGGCCGCAACCACCCATGACTAGCCACCAAGGACCTCAACCTTCAAGGTCCCTTCTCTCCAACCTCCAAGGGGCCCCCTCCCCACAACTTTTTGGGGCCCATCCTTCTATTTTTCATACTTTTTGAAGTTTTTTTTAACATGATAATTTTATTTCAACTTTTTTTTACATGTCTTGGAATTAGTGGTCGGCACCGTTTCTGTTTTTGGCCAAAACAGAAACGGTAAAAAACGGCAATGAAAAAACGGAACAGAAACGCAAACGGTGAAAAAAAACGGAAATCCGTTTCTGTTTTTCCGTTTTTTTACCGAAAAACAGAAACGACCTGTTTTTAATTAAAAAACGGCCGTTTTAACAGATATTTCTGTTTTTTTCAGTTTCTTTAGATTTACGAGAGTAAAGTGAATATTTATTAATATAGATGAATAAAAAAGACCAAATATACAAAAAGACCAAATATATGAAAAGACCACATAAATTAAAATTTATCACTTAAAAACATTCGGAGTTCAAGGGATTTTGCAGTCATTCGTGAGGACTGCTTTCGCGTATAGTACCCAGCAATACTAAATGCACTCTCACTGGGAACTGAAGTTGCAGGGACTGATAGATGCATACATGCAATTTCACTTAACTCCGGGTAAGTGTAAAAGTAATCAGACCAAAATTCTAGTGGATCAGAATTATTTTGTCCTGATCTTCGTCTCTCGCTCAAAAACAAAAGAACTCTCTCCTCATATGCCCTGATAATATTTGCTGCCACGCGGTCAATGCTCATACTGTTGGCATTTTGCCTCGTAGAGTTCATCCGTAACCCAGTCGTGTCAAGAAACTTAGAAAACAAGCTGTCTTCAAGAGTCTCTAATGACCCTTTTCGGTTAGTCCCTGCCTTAGTAGGAGCGACGTCAATAGGGAAATTTGTGGAGTTCAATTGGATTGGATCGACTTCTTCTGTGCTTCTCTGCTCGGAGATGAATTGCTGGAGAAGCGAGGAGATGGACTGACGAGCTGACTCTCTGTCTACATGTGTCATTTTTTCATAAATTGCAGGGTCCAAAAAGCCAGCTCTTGTGAAGAGCATCATATCAAACTTAGGACTGGCTGAAAAATATCTCCTGAGCTGAACAACTAGAAGTTCCTTCAGCCCATTGATTGACTCAGCCATAATACTAGTATCTGGAGTCTGACAAAACAACAGTAATCCCTTAATCATCAGCACGACTTTGCTTGCCGAAACATAATTGTATCCACTAGCTATCACTGTTGCCTGTTTGAACGGGCGAAGAACCTCAATGAATGCTTCCATGATGGACCACTCATTGCTGTGAAGTTCGAGCTCTCTAATCTTAGCGTCACGTAGGTTTTGGTTGAAGAAGTCGCGCAGTGGCTCTTTTCGGGCACAATACATTTCTATCATGGTAAGTGTGCTGTTCCATCGAACATTCATGTCTTTTGTGATAGATGGACTAAGATTATATGTCTTGCAGATAGCTTCAAAAAGATCGTGGGATTTGGATGATACTTTCAGGATTCCAACCAGCTTTCGTATTTTTACCAGTGCTGGTCCCAGCATCAATACTTCACTAGAGACACCTCTTTGTCTAGGTATTGAGCTCTCACTATCGCTGTCAAGGTCTGGATCTTTTGATTCTGAGCTACTATCATCATCATTACTGCAGTCGGTATACCCAGTTTCTTCAATGTCATCATCTCCTACAATCAGGTCAGGAAAGTCATCTTGTTCAACAGTATCAACGTTGTCATCAGATTCTGAACTGGATCCTGAATCATTTAGGTGGGGAACGCTCACTAAATCTGCCTGGTTTCTGCATTCCCACAGCTTAAGGGCATTAGTCACCACATTATGCAGGTTGTGTGCAAAGCATGAGCTTCGCATAATGTCACCGTCTCTGAGAGCCTTTACTATATTAGCTCCTGAATCAGTAATTATAAAGTAGACCTTCCGTAGAATTCTGAACTTCTGGAGGCTACTACGGATTGCACGAAGAATGTTGGCGCTAGTGTGAGCAACTTTTAGTCTCTTAAACTCAAGGATTCTATGCACCAAAGTGAGCTTGCCATCAGTGCTTTTCATCACATAATGAGCTGTAATACCTAGAAAGCCAGACCCCGTTCTTGAAGACCAGCAGTCTAGGGTCAAATTCACTTTCCGGACTTTCTGGAGTTCAACTTTGAGCTGATTGACCTTCCTTTTCTTTGCTGTAACTAGATGTCTTGCAACAGTACGAGCTGAGGGGCCAGTAAGACCTCCTGTAAGTTTAGAGATTAGAGCCTTTACTCCTGGTTTTTCAAATATTGAAATAGGAAGCTTGTCAATGCAAACCGTTTTGCTACACAACTTGTTCAGCTTCAGCTGCTGCTGCTTTATTGACTTCAAAGAATTTCTTATATCCGTTTTCTTTCCAGTGCCTTCAAATCGAGTTGGGTTAGTTTCACATGATGTGCTCGGCATGCTGAGCTGACACAAGGCTGTAGAATGTGACTTCTTTGGAACAGTATTTGGTTTAGGTTGTTCAGCAATTTTGTGTTTAGCCATAAGGTGATTTTTGAACGATGTTGCAGACCCCTTTGTTGACTTCACATCTTTTTTGCAGTAATTGCAGGTAATTACAGCTGCTCCCTTATTTTTGGTCCCATGTTGCTCCCAGAACTTGACTTTCTTTGATGGAGGGCCCTCTCCAAGTTCTGAGTCAGAACTTGATGAAATATTTGATGCCAGATTTGATGCCATTTATGACAGCATGTGTATCGGTACCTGCAAAGCATATCATTACTAAGTGCATGGAGCAGTGCAGGTCTAGTTACTCCTGTGATTGCAAATAAGAGTATGAAAGAAGAACAATTCAAGGAAAAAAGACACTTCTCTGTAGGACAGAGCATACTTTTATTCCATAAGCAAGTATCTTTTTTCCGTATTTGTGAATACTCCTCATATGGTATATTAAGGGAAATAAAAGTATAATATTAATAATAGCAGGAAATAGTAAAGCGTAGGCCCAGGACTCTCTGATGTAGCTAGAAGATTTTATAATGCAGATAATAGATTGACTAATTAGACCATTGGAAATAAGCTGCTCCAAATATTTACTAAAGTATATGACATTTGCAGGGTAAAGAATATCGAGGCTATTCACATTTCCTTCCTGGGTGCTGCAAGTGAACATGCCTAAAATTAACATGTCAGGGAAGGGGCCCAATGGATATTCTTAAAAAAATTACATTCTATAGAATGTAAAAATAATATCCAACTACACTTAGTATCAAGATAAAATATCATGTTAGACAGATAATAGCATTTTTAAGACTCTTACTCCTTTACCTACCTAGCTGAATATTTGACTGCCTATGCAATATCCTATACAGAATATATACCTAGTTGGATAATAACATAGCTTAGTGTTTCATATATATATATATCCAAATAGGCAGATAAGAAGATTGTCTAAGCAGTTTTGGGTTAATATCCAACTAGCCAGATAAATTGTTTCTCTTAGGCACAGCAAGAATAGCCTATCTACATAGTTGGATAGTAATTTAGCTTAGTGTTTCTGATATATATCCAACTAGGCAGATAAGAAGATTCTCTAAGCATTTTGGGGTTAATATCCAACTAGTTGGATAATTCATTTCTCTTAGGCCCAGCATGAACATCTAACTAGGTGGATAATACCAAGTCTTAACACTCCTGATGTATATCCAACTAGGAGGATAAATACATTCCATTATACAGTTAGGATAATATCCAACTAGGCAGATAAGAAGATTCTCTAAGCAGTTTAGGGTTAATATCCAACTAGCCAGATAAATTGTTTCTCTTAGGCAGATGGAATATCTACCTAGTTGGATAATAATGTTGCTAACCAAGACTAACCAAAGGTGTAAATCCAAGTAGACTGCTTTAGATTAATTTTTACTATGGCGAATGTTTTCTTCAATAGCAAATCTTTTCTTCGGAAGACGTAAAGACAGTGCTTTTCGATAGATGGCAAGTATCGCTAATCCAATAAAAGTCGCTAGACTGCGCTATGGTGCTATTCATAATCAAAACACGGAAAATGAAGAAAAACGGGTTTAAAAAAACAGAAACGGCAAAAACGGCCAGAAAAAAAACGAAACAGAAACAGGAACGGTACTAAAAAAACGGCTACCTGTTTTCTGTTTTTTCCGTTTTCCCAAAAAAAAACAGAACAGAAAACGGTAGAAAAAAACAGAAACAGAAACGGTGCCGACCCCTACTTGGAATGAACAAGTACACAAAATGGTATTAGTGAGACTATTATGGATTTGAACATCAAGGACCGCAACCACCAATGACCCTAGCCACTAAGGACCTCAAGCTCCAAGGGGACCCTCCCCCCAACTTTTTGGTGCAAATACCCCCCCCCCCTCATTTTGATACTTTTTTGAAGTTTATTTTTTTAACATGATAATTTTATATCAGCTTCTTTTTTTCATGTCTCGCTCATACATGAGAATTATTTCTGTAGCATGATTGCCTAGGTTTCGCTGGGAAACTGACGTATCCACAATTCATGTTGATGGGTGGTAACGTCTATCTTTGAGCGGGAAGAAGATTGGTTCTGGCAAATGTTGGAACTAGTCATCGAGTACCGTTCCTGACTCCCGATATGGCTGCTGGGGTGAGATAGATGTAATCCGAGTGGATGTGGAAATATAAAGTCCAATGATATTTTTGATTGCACTCAGTTCTTCTCTCATTTTGAATCTGTACCATAAAATAAATCATCATGTTTCCTCTTAATACTAGAGTTACTCGCTTCTCCTAGTTCATAACCACTAGAATAATCATTATTCCATGTAAATATAATGTTGGTGTTTGTCCCTCCAATGGGTAAAAATTACTGATTTAATAATTAAATAAACTAGATAGTCTTGATAACCTACCTTGAAGTACCACTGGGAAAGCCACTTCCGATGTAAGAGCAAGCATAGAGTACGTTTGCTACAGCCACAAGCATACATAGTGAGAGAGACATGCAAAGTCGACATAGCTATATTTTATTTTAAGGTTAATTTATACTATTATTTCATTTTTAAGGTTAATTTAGACTATGTTACGTGCGCGCACGTAGTTTATTGCAAGTATTTAGTCAGTAATTTTTACCCATTGGAGGGATAAGCATCGACATCATATTTAAAAAAAGAGAAGTGAAAATGAATTATTCGAGGAAAGTGTGTACACATGATAAAGTCATCGTTGCCTTGAATGCTGACAAAGAGATATATTTGAACTATGAAATAAATAGTAGTGAAGATCTTATTGAGAATGTATGCCTATGTTGTCATGACAGTGCGATTTCCATCATTCACAAGGTGGATATGTGAAAGTAACATTTCCAGAGAAGTTAGTACTCAAAGAGAATGCCAACGTAAAAATAATATTTGATGAAGAGGGGCAACTTCTACCTAATGGTTCTGGTAACATGTTACCCGTTGATAGATCTTGTTGCCATCTTTCCAGTGTTAAGTAAGTAAGTAAGTAAAGTAAGTATGATGGCACTAGACCCTTAAGGTCCAAACCGGCGGTGCTGATCTCCGTTTCATGGCCCTTCAGCCAGGAAATGCAATGGGGGGGCTGGGGGCCAGTGATCCCGTGCTTTCGCACACCCTTCCTGCTTACCTTCCCCAGATTTCTCGAGATACCCATTTAGAGCTGGGTCGACAATGGATAAGCTTACAGAGTCATGCCACTGACCCGCGTCCAAACCAAATAACTGGCCACGCCCGGGATCGAACCCGTGCCCCATGGACAAAGAATGTCCATGCATACTGCTGCCCCAAAATCATAAATAATATCTTGTCAACTTGCCAGAACTGTTACCTCTGTAAAAATAATGTTATAATAGACAATGAAATCGCTGTCAAAATAAAAAGAGCATTGGCAGACAATATCACTAATGAATATAAAGATAAATTAATGGAGAATGAAGCATAAGGGAACATTCTTACTAGCAATGATCATATGGTCACTGAATCAAATAATATCAAGGATGAAACGTGTATTGAACCTGTATCTGACATCCCAGTAAAGATTGTATATGACACAAAATGGAATTATGATTATTCTAGTGGTTATGAACTAAGAGAAGCGAGTAAGTCTAGTATCAAGAGAGAACACGATGATTTATTTTATGGAACAGATTCAAAATGTCCAAAGTTGCTCAATAATATTAATAATGTATAATAATATATGTAACATATTTGTATGTTAATATTCTGCATGTTGTTATTTCAATTAAAATATTTTATGCATTACCTTGTTATATTTCTATTATTTTAGGATACGTTAGCATGTCAAACGCTTAGAATGTTTATTAAAAAAGTCGGAGATTTTTTATTTTCTTTTGAAAAAATTAGAATTGGACAATAACGATTTTCTTTTCTTTGAGAAAATTCAGAACAGTTCTGAATTTTTCTTCACTTCGTTGTGAAAACTCAGAATGAAAGTGGAACCTTTTCTCTTCTCTGTGAAAACATTCAGAAGAGAACTTAAACTTTTCTTCATTTCTTTGAGAAAATATAGAATTAAAGCAGAACTTTTTCTCTTCTTGGAGAAAAATTCAGAATCGAAGTATCCACGGTAAAATTTATAACAGAACTTAAATCTTTTTCATCTCTTTGACAAAAATCAGAACTGAAGTCGAGCCTTTTTATTGTCTTGGAAAAATTAGAAGAGAACTTGAACTTTTCTTCACTTCATTGAGGAAATTTAGAATTAAAGTGGAACTTTTTATCTTCATTGAAAATATTCACAACTACGGTATAACTTTTTCTTCTACGCAAAAATTTAGAACAGATCTTTCATTTTTTCATCTCTTTGAAAAAAATCAGAACTGAAGTGGAACCTTTCTATTTTCATGGAAAAAATTAGAATTGATCTGTAACTATTTAGAACAGATTTTTCATTTTTTCATCTCTGAGAAAATTCAGAACTGAAGTGGAACCTTTTTATTTTCATGGAAAAAATTAGAATTGATCTATAACTAATTTCTTTTTCATCAGGGGGGGGGGTACCCCTTTTTCACGAAAATTAAGCAAGAAAAACGGGTTTTAATTTTTATAAAGCAGTGAATACAATAAAATAAACACTTAATTAAACAAAAATACTCCGAATATTTCGGCCCCACGTCCGGGAGCCTTTCTCAACGGAAAAAGAAAAGGAAAAAATGAAACAAAAAAAGCCATAACTTACATCAAACAGCCTTACAGCCTTAACTGTTCTTTTTAAAAACCTGAACTTACATCAAAATAAAAACATACTAAACACATAAAGAGAAAAAAACAACAAAAGAAAAAATATAAATAAATAGGAAACAAAACTCACATATTAAATAAACACTTCCATTCACTGGTGTATAAACAAAATCGAATGTCTATATAAGTGAAAATCTATCAAAAAATGAAAAATAAAAAAACCTATCAAAAAATATATAAAAAAATGAAGAATATATTTATACTTAAACCAAAACAATAAAGGTCAGCTAATCCCCGGCCCATAACCCCTAATTAAATCTCACAAGTTCATCAACCAATGTTTGAATTATAAATTGAACGGATTCGTTTGCTTGCAAGCTTAGCTGCAGTTCGTTTACTTTTCCCAGTATTTAACCCATTCTGACCTTTGTTCGCAAGGTCATCTTTCGTTTCAGAACTATTATTAAAATCAGTAGTGGTTCAAAATCTTACCTGCTTTTTAATTAAACTATTATAAATTGAATTGATCCTAAATTCCCCTTCATCTCTATTGATACTAATACCCCCATATATTATCTTTTTTATTTCTTTAATTTCCCTGAAGCTTTGTAAAAGTCCTACAGACGTATCTACTATTTTTGTTTGATCAAATAAAATACTGTGATGAGGAAAATTATAAACATGTTCTGCAACAGCTGACTCAAACGTTTCCGGTGTTTTATTTTGTTTTAGAGAGCAATCTATGGCATTCTTGTGTTGCTGTAGCCTATTTTCTAAAATCTGTTGTGTTCTTCCCACAGAAAATTTACCGCAAGAGCATGGAATTTTGTATACTCCCTTTTGCAAATTCCTCGGTACCTTGTCTTTCCCTTTATTTAACAAAGAGCTTATAGTTTGTCCTGATTTAAATGCTTGATTTATATTATTTTTTTTTAATTCTCTTCTTAATTTTTGTGACAATATTGGGATAAAAGGCAAAGTTATGTAATTTGTTTCTTGATTTGACCCATCTTCTTCTAATATTTCTGGTTCCATAAACTTTATTTTTCCTTTTTTCAATTATTTGAGAAATTCTATTTTCTGACTAGCCATTACCTACTAGAATATCCTTAATAAAAATTAGTTCATTGCTTATGTATTATGGTGATGCTAATTTTAATACCCTATCAACTAAAGAAATAGCCACACCCCTTATTACCTGGATCGGATGATTTGATGCGAAAGACAAGTAACGGTTGTTATTAGTCGGTTTACGGTAAATTGAAAACGCTAGTTCGTTATTATTTCTATGGATCAAAATATCTAGAAACGGTAACTTACTCTCTGTTTCCTTTTCAATTTTAAAAATTAATTCTCCTCCCAGATTATTTAAATGTTCCAAAAAAACTTCAATTTGTGATTCCCCATAATTCCAAATAACTGAAATATCATCCATATATCTGCCCCAAAATTTAGGTTTTAAAAAATATGTTTCTATAGATAAATTTTCTACATACTCTACATAAATATTTGCTAACAACGGACTTAAAGGCCCTCCCATTGCCAATTCCCTAATTTGATGGTAAAAATTATCTCTAAACGTGAAGTAATTAGTATACCTGCTAGTTATTTTAACTAAATTTAAATAGTTTCTAGTTCGATTCCCGAAGATAATTCTTCTATCTCATTTTTACGTTCCTCAAGTTTTTTGGATAAAATGCTAAACGATGTCTCAAAAGGAATATACGTATACATTGATTTTAAATAAAAACTAAACAATCTAGATTCTTCTGATATTTCTACACTTATAAGTTTATCTTTTAAGAATTCTGAGTTTTTTATATACGAATCTTGGAGATATAATAAAGGTTTAAGTGTCATTGCTACCCATTTCTCGATTTTTACCGTTGGTGAATTGGTTGTTGAAACTATAGGTCTTAAAGGGATACCTGTTTTATGTATTTTTGGCAAACCATATATTCTTGGGCTATCTGATCCCCTCGGAAAGAACTTGTAATACATCTAGGGTGTGATACTTCCATTTGTTTTCGTAAATGGAAAAGCAGTGTGGTCTAAGAAATTATTTATCCCCTTTTTCAAAAATTAGGTAAATTTTGTCAGGCTCGTAGCCTTTGATGAGTAATTCTAAACTTAATGAAATTTATATATATACAATTAGCATTATAAGCCCATTCTTTTGATATATTTATTGACATCAAAATTCCGTTTTTGAGAGTTTCGATTACTATTGAGCCGTATCTCTTGTTTTTTTATTGTTTTTTCTATTGCGTATAGCCTATGATATTACGTATATAAGGGGGTTTGCCTCCTAGTGAATACTTCGCTCTTTACGCTAAAGTTCGAATTTTGTTCGAATCACAAATACCTGATTCACAAAGGCCGTTTAATTAGAATAGATAGCTCTTTTGAAAGCACTAAAAAAACACTTTAGCGTAATGAGCGAGATGTTGACTAGAGGGTGAACCCCCTCATATACCTAATAATTTCTGTTCGTTCTAAGTTTTAATGCTGCTCCTTATTTTCAGTTGAAAAAACTTCTTTTTGTTTTTATTTAATTTCTGATCGTTTTTTAAATAATGCTGTTAAATCCGGCGCCCCCTTCATAGAAACGTCCCTTTCCCCAAGGAAACATCCTCCATGGTAAGATCCTCCCACGTAACCTCTCACGATATTCTAGGACTACTAGATCGATAACATGACCCCAGGAAAAAAAAACAAATAAACACGCATCGAAATCCGATTCTTTTGATGTATCTACTGATATCAAAATTCCGTTTTTTTTTTTTTTTTTACTTTCAGTTGCTATTGAGCCGAGTACGCCGGTGAACAGGTACGAACGAATCTTTTTCCTATGACAGTATGTCGCCTCTCCTATCAGTAGTTTCCAGACAAAGCGAAAATTTCAGGCAATTGTCTGCTTTAGTAGTTAACGTACCGTGAACTTTCAACTTAGCTATCAAGATTAAACATCATTTTCCGCCTTGATATTCTTTATCTCAACTCTTTTTTCTAAACATTTTTTTGTTATCATTTAAATAGAATTGTAAAAGATAACAAATAAATTCGACAAACATTTTCTTATTTTTCTTTAGCTTGAAAGAACAACACTACGGGGCGTGTCATAGCTAAATTGAAGGTAAATATAAAAGACTATGGGAAGCTTTGTATTCAAATTGTGTTTTGCAGTAAATCGTGAATATCTTGCAAAACTTTAACATGCATATACATGTAATCGTACACGGTATATAAATAGGGGCGATTTTTCACTCATCAATGTGCTAAGATCTTACATCTTTTGTCAGAAAACGCTTAGAAGTGAAATCTTTGAACAAAGATCTTACATCTTTTGTCGTTTTTATGCAAACGTGTTTCATCATTCTGCTCTGATCAGCGATCTGAGAACAATGATGAGCAGATTATCAAAGTTCTCTCATAATTGTTCTATATGGCAAAACATTGGCGGTCTTCAAACTTTTTGCTAACATCAGTGAGCTGTAAGATCTTAGAACAAAGATGAGTTAGAAAACGATAATCTTTGCAAAAAGATGTAAGATCTTAGATGTAAGATCTTAGTGCTAAAAAACGGGCCTAATGTATGCATTGAAAATTTAAAGGTTATTTATGAGAGTTCGCAATTCCGTTCTTTACCCGTCGTGTTTCGTTTAGCCAAACCCGGTGTTGGCCCAATGATGATGAGCTTCTTGCCGTTGCTTTTCTGAATATTCCAAGTTGGTCTTTAGCTAAATTAATTTAAAAAGCTTATTCTTAAAAGAAGCGCTTCAAAAAAAGTAAAGAGCTATATTAAACTAAAGACTTGTAGAAATAAAGTCAATAATTATTCAAACTTAAAACGAATACAAATTACTACCAATAAATAAATGAAACCCAAACACAGCAGAAATTATAAAGAAATTACTCAAGTCAAACTTAAAGCGAACAAAAATCACCACAAACAGTAAGTCCATAAGCCCTTTTAAGACTAAAGCACTATTTGCACTTACATTGCCTATGCTGATGACATTCTGTTGATTAGTCGCACTAAGTCTGCTCTTTCTACGATGGTTTCCTTACTTTCTCAGTCTTTCATAAATATTGGTCTATCCCTGAATCTTGACAAGTGTCAATTCTTATCTTATAATCTGTCCGTCTAATCCTCTGGTTTGTAATGAATTTTCTGTACTTTCTGTCTCTTCCTTTCGGTGACTTGGTATTACTGTTTCTAATTCTCTAGCTCTCTTTCGTAAACAGATTGTTGCTGATTCAGTAAGAAAAATTCAGTTCAGTTATTCAAAAATTGTAGCAAACCGTGGAAAATATAACAAAAGAGCTCTTGGGCGCTTATTCTCGACTTTTTCTGATCATTCTGTGCTTTATTTTTCGGGTGTTCATTCTGTTCTTAAGCTGAAAGATTTAAAAAAGATTAAAGTTACAAATTTCAAATTTTGCAAATTTCTTCTTTCTCTGCCGCCATGGCCTAGAAATCGGTATCTAGTTAAAAATTTCTATGTTACGGATGTTACTCAAAAGCTCGGTGACCTACACAAAAAGCTTTCTGCAGATGCATTTTGTAATATTGGTCCTGACCACGGTCTTTTACAGTTCTTTTCTTAGTTTAATTTAGTTGCTAGTGTTTATTGAGTTCTTTTTTGTTTTTCTTTTTTATTATTATGTTTATACTCCACTTGTACTACTTGTTGTCTTGTAGTTGTGGGTACCGTAATAAATGATTGATTGACTGATTTGTGCTTTTATTTTTTTATACCTTCAAAAAAAGAAATACGATCGCTACAATAACCGAGACTACTGAAAGGAACTAGTGAATGTAGATTGACAATTTAATATGTAATGGTAACACATTCCTGAGAGTCTCTGTATGTTTGGATTTTTTTAATCTATAAAGAAAGAAAAGGTTTAAAATATATTTGTTTTCATTATTTGTTTTGTTTCAGTAACACTCTGGTGTTTGGAAGGATTAGAGGGCGCTATTCCAACTGTTATTTGTGGTCATTTCTGTTTTTGTTTACTTCGACTTGATTATTCACTATAATTTCTGCTTTTTCGCACTTCATTTATATAATGATTGTGATCTATGCTCGTTTTAAGCTTGAATAATTGTTTGGTACTGTTTTTGCTGATTTTTGGTTTAATGTAGCTCTTTAGGCCTACATTCTTTGAAAAACCTCTTTTCTGGAAGAAGCTTTGTAATCGAATTCTGTTCGTTTTTAATTGACGACGTTTTTATATTGGTTAATAAAAGTAATATTTGTAAAGCTTTTTGTCGATATTTTCCTTTTGAATCAAGATTTGACTTGCTGTTTGTGTTCATAACAAAATTCTTCAGCAGATTTTGATAACAGTTGTGCTATAGAACTTTGGATTGATGGATAGTGTTATTGAAATAAAATTATTGAAAGTCCGCATTCTTTTTGGACGTCTATACAGCTGAAGCTGTTCTGACCCCCCCCCCCCTTATGTCATAAGTGAGTATAGACAAAAACTGATCGACCATTTCTTTATAGGAATCTTTTTGTATCATATTTTGTTGCAACTAGATTAGTTAAACTAATCCTTTTCTTTAAATAAATATATATTGAGCTCGTTTATTTAAAACAGTTCTGATTTGTTGCTTAAAAAATAAAAATAGGACGTCAAGAATCAGTACAACTAGATTTGTTTTAACGTTCAGGTTCTTTTGGTTCTAAAACTTTAATTGAGGTGTCATCACTGTCTAAAATTTTAATCAGATCAACACAAAAAAAAAGAATATTTCACACTAAGAATCACTAAAATCTCATTTTTTTCAAGCCTTTTTTATCCTAGATATGATTCCTTTGGACCCCAAAGTCAAATTTAAAATCTGCTTGATCTCCCCGTACAATATTCCCTCAAAGTGTCGCCTGGGTCCCTTAAGTGCCAATTTAAAGCCCCAGATGAGCATTGTGGCTTCTGACTAAATTCATAGAAGTTTCAACCTAATACCTAAGCTTTCCCTTTCATCACAGTAGACAGAATATACAGTAGACAGATAGACAGATACAGTAGACAGAATCACAGTAGACAGATAATATATGAACTGTGCCTTTCATATACCATTCACACCCTTTGACAACCTGGACGCATAGAGTTTCTTTGGATTTAGCTCAATATCCCAATCAACATTCCCTGAAAGTTTTGACTTAATAAACTTTGTCGTCCCTGCGATTTTGTAGATACGTCCTTTCGACAACCCGGATGCACAAAAGGGTCTTTTGATTTAGATCAACGTCGCCCTTAACTATCCAATAAAGTCTTAACTTAATACCCTTATCTTCACCTGAGAATTGCATATTCGTCGTTTCGGCAACCATAATGCGCTTTGTGTCTTTGATTTAGTTTTGATATTCCCTAGAAATTTCAAGTCAACATCTTTAGCCACTCCAGGGATATTGTAGATACACCCCTTTGGCAACCCGGATATATATAATGTCTTTTGATTTAGTACAACATCTCCGTCAACTTTACCTGAAAGTTTAAACTCTCGAGTTATTGCCAATGCGCTATTTTGACAAACTAGATTAACTTGGTGAGTTTGGCTTTAATTCAATACCCCCTCACATCCACTGAGACCCCCAACTTAACACCCGTTGCCGTTCCTGAAATGTTGCAAATGCACGCTTTTGACGAGCTTGATGCAGATTGTGTCTTGATTTTGTTCAAAATCCCTCTGCATTCCTTGAAACTTTCAACTGAGTTCCTAAGAATTTTCTAAGAGACATTTCTCTTGGAAGTTTCTGAGATGCTGTAGATATTTCCTTTTTTTAACTTGGATGCACATAGTATCATTTGATATAGTTTAGTATCCGTCTCAACATGCCCTGACATTTTCAACCTAATACCCTTAGTCGCAATTCTGACCACCATCATGTTATAACCTTGAATATAGTCAAATATCAATCGACCCTTCCTTCAAAATGCTCTGAAAAACCGAACTTAATTCCCTTTGCTGCTTATGAGATATTGCAGAAACACACTTTTGACAATATAGATGAACATAGTCTTTTTTATTTTGTCCAACATCCCCCTCAGCTTGCCTTGAAAGTTTCGACTTATTACCCTTTGCCGTTCCTCATATAATGCAGATGCGCCCTTCTGACTACATTGATGCATGTAGTATCTCTTCATTTAGTTCAATCCCCCCTCGCTCGCTGCATTTCTATAAATTTTAAACTGATTACTCTTTTTCGCCTCCGAGGTATTGCAGGTGTACCCTTGTGACAACGTAGATACACATAATGTCTTTTGATTTAGTTCAAAGTTTCTCCTCAAAATTCCCTGGAAATTTCAGCTTAATGCCCTTAGCAGTTCCTGAGATATTGCAGATACGTATTTTTGATGCCATGGAGGCACAAGGTGTGTTTTGAATTAGTTCAACATTTCCTAAACGTTCGCTTAAAGTTTTAACTTTATACTCTTAGGAGTTTTTCATATATTGGAAATACACCCTTTTGACCACAAGGATGCACGTAGTGTCTTTTGATGTAATCTTCATCTCCTCCTCCATATTACCTGACAGTTTCAAGTTGATACGCCTAGCCCTTCCTGAGAATTTTACAGTATGTCCTTATGATCGCTTGGATGTGCATAAGTTTCAACTTAGTGTCCTAAGCCAATCCTGAGATATTGAAGATAGACTATGCCCTTTTGACAACCTGGATGCACATTGTGTCTTTTGATTAGGTCGACATGCCTTGAAAGTTTCACATTGATATATTGATATAGATTTAGTTGAACATCCCCAAAAGCATGTCATCAGCTGAAATTTTCAACATAATACCCTTAAGTGTTCCTGAGACATTGTAGCTATGCCCTCTTCTCAATTTGGATATACATAATATGTATTTTTTATTAATATTTAGTTTGACATCTTCCTCAGCTTTCTTTAGAAGATTTAACTTAGTACGCTCAACATCCCCCTCAACATTTCCTAGAAGTTTTACCGTAATACCCTTAGCATTTTTGGAGACAAAGGACGAAACTTGCCCAATCTAAAAAAAAACTATTTGTAAGCAATCGACTCCTTGGATAGTTTACAGAACATGACCTAGGGGCTGTCGGAGGCCATGCCATTCCCGGTGGTATAGTTTTTGGATCTTTCAACTATTTTAAACATAATGGCTATCTCAAAATT
>JAQQPU010009502.1:18280-32594 GCA_029168905.1 Artemia sp. Kazakhstan ARC1039
TCACCATACCACTCATACCACTCACCTTTAAATTTCTGTTAAAGTAATGTTTAGAATCACCTTTACTTACACCGTTTAGAATATTTAGAATCACCATACCACTCACCTTTAAATTTCTGTTAAAGTAACGTTTAGAAGCACCTTTACTTACACCGTTTAGAATATTTAGAATCACCATACCACTCACCTTTAAATTTCTGTTAAAATAACGTTTAGAATCATCGTTACTTACACCGTTTAGAAAATTTAGAATCACCATACCACTCATACTACTCACCTTTAAATATCTGTTAAAGTATGTTTAGAATCATCGTTACCTACACCGTTTGGAAAATTTAGAATCACCATACCATTCATACCACTCACCTTCAAATTTCTGTTAAAGTAACGTTTAAAATTCTACCACACATATTTAGAACCTTCTGAGTCGCCACGCCTCTCACCTTTAGAATATTCTGTTTATTCTTTTGCCATTTTAGGAGATGTTTTCCAAATGTCGATCTGTAGTGTTGCCGGAAGCTTTACGTCGATGTCAGATGGGCGATTCTTCTGTTTATGCTGTTTATAATAGACTATCTGATATCGTTGACAGCAGTTCTATACCCATAAGTGAACTTACTGATGTTTTAGAAGTTCATCTTCGATACAAGGTTATGGAAATGGAGGTATTTATACATGTTTTTGCGTAAATATGTGTGTTTATTGTTTTGTTGTATGAAATTGTGTATTTTTGTGCGCATTTTAATTGTATAAGATATTATTCTGGTTTTCTGTGTAAGTGTCTTATTGCTTTTGTTTCTTTCTGGGTACTCTATACTTCATAAATTGCAGTTGGGAGTGACTAGAAGCATCCTCAAATCTTGGGGGTACCAAGAGTTGAGGATCGATGAAGAGAATCGATCTTAATCCTTTGATGAAAAGTTTGTTTTTCAATGAAAATACCAAATAAAGGCATTTGGCCAAAAGAATCCCCAAAAAGACTATTGGGATCCAAACATTTAGGGAGCCCGTAATCTCTCCAGTCCCACTCTTAACAATGGACACCAGTGGGAGAGTTGCTGTTCTGGGTAAATAAAACTTAGATTTATAGCAGGAATGTTTGAAAATGCAATAAACTAATACCCATAAAATTTTTTTTTCGTAAATTTCAGCTTTTCGTATGCGTTATTGATGTGCATTGCTTTTTGAAAATGAGGTATCCAAAATGCTCCAAAATCAAACTCACTTTTTGCAATGAAAATTAAGACAAATCATTAATAAATAAGAAAAAATAGATAAAAAAAAATTAAAGAAATAATTAAGAAAACAAAAATAGATCGAAAAAGACAAATAGTGACAAAAGATCTTCCCAATTCTGTCCCAATTTTGTCCCAAAAATTTTGTCCCAATTCTTTAAGAAGGACTCCTGAATCACAAAGGCCGTTTAAATAGAACAAAAATCTTTTTAAAACTACTAAAAAAAAAATGTAGCATGAAGAGGGAGGTATTGACGAGAGGGCAACTCTCCTCATATACATAATTTGTTTTAAGTTTTGATGTTGCTCCTTACTTTCAGTTAAAAAGACGTATTTTTATTTAATTTCTGATCATTTTTTAAATAATGGTTGAAAATCCGGCTCCCCTCCATGTAAAATTTTTCCATTGAAAGATTCTC
This sequence comes from Artemia sp. Kazakhstan ARC1039, assembly GCA_029168905.1. Classification (NCBI taxonomy): domain Eukaryota; kingdom Metazoa; phylum Arthropoda; class Branchiopoda; order Anostraca; family Artemiidae; genus Artemia; species Artemia sp. Kazakhstan ARC1039. The sequence goes on from JAQQPU010009502.1 coordinate 19,935, forward strand.
CCACATAACCACCCCCCCCCCCCCCCCCCCCCCCGACCCCCCCCCCCCCCCAAGACGTCTGTATACTACCAATAACCAATACTATATGTACAATGGGCAAAGTTCATAACTTTCAGCCCTTCCCCTGGGGACTGTGGTGGGTTAAGTCGTCCTCAAAGATATAGCTATTAAAATTTTCGACTATGCTGAACAAAATGGCTATCTTAAAATTTTTATCGGGTGACTGGAGAAAAATGAGCGTGGGAGGGGGGGGGGATTGCTGTCCTCCAAAATTTTGGATACTTAAAAAGGGCACTTGAACTTTTGATTTCCGATCAAATGAGCCCTCTTCCGATCTTCTACGATTACTGGTTGCATATGGGGAAAACAACACCCCTGGGAAAAAAACAACAACAAATAAACACATCCGTGATCTTTCTTCTGGCAAAAAATGCAAATCGGTTTTTGGGGGTGTCCCCCCTTTCAAAACTTGGGCAAAAATTTTTCTCAGGCTTGTAACTTTTAATGGGGACCATTAAATTTGATGAATTTTATATATTTTGAATTAGCATCAAAATTCGATTCTTTTGATGTATCTATTGTTATCAAGACTGTTTCTTTGACTTTCGGTAACTATTGAGCCGCATTGCTCCTTACTTACTTACCACGAACTGTTTGACTAACGTAAACTCAGAAATCCTAAAGCAACTTACAACCTTTCATACAGGATAGAAAATAACATGCAGGATACAAGATTCTTTATTCAAATTTCTTTCCTGGATTATCAACATACATGATTATTCACCAAAATTCTTAGAATTTTTACTTAGGATTGAACAAGTTTTTTTTTCGAATCTGGAATTTTGTTCTATGAATAACTATATATTTGTTCGCTCTTTTTTTTTAAATTAGGAACACAAAATTTCAAATGTTTTCATATTGAGCAATCAAAAACTATTCAGCCATATGGGATTCCATGCCTGTTTTTCTTTGCAAAAAAAAGTTAAAAAAAAAAATAGATGATAGACAGAAGAAAAAAAGAAGAAATATTCGCTTTTACTCAAAAGCATGGGATTATTTCAGGACTATAGAATAACGTTATACCTGACTCTTTCACTTATTTCTGTCCCTTCAATCTGTAAAGGTAGTCCAACTTGGTATTAACATTTAATTTCATTGGAACATATATATTTAAAAATATTGAACACAAGTAATTGAGTATGCATCCATCTACAAAATTCTAATGCCCGTGCCGCATCATAGTCACATCTATCGATAAAAAAGCCAAATATTATGAATGACATGGCAATTTTCTTGATTTTAGCGTCACACTTGTATTTAAAAAGCAAAAAATTGAAATTGTCAGAAATTAGTTTGAAGAGTTTGCTCCAACAGTAATTTGTGTCCAACTGTTCTCTACTAATGCTAAGTTTTCTTAACTTTTGTCAAATTCCTCTCCCAGATAGAAAAACCGCTATTCTAAGTTTCCATCTTTTTTAGTTTCAAAAAGTATGCCTTAAACGTTGACTCTGATTGGTCAGTCAAGAAATTTATGTTTGAAAGTTGAACAATGTTCAAATCGAGAAATTACGAACGACGAACGTAATTGGCGCTGTAGTCGCGCGTAATTTTGATTTATCGACAAGTGTGACTATAATGTGGCACGGGCATAACTCCATGACTATTGAATAAATGCCTATATGTTCCTGTAACACTAATCATATTTTTACCGTTTGTTCGTGAATTTTGCTGTTGGTGGTTTTTTCATCAGAGTTGCGTTCGATTTAACAAAATGTAGTGTACTTTTTTCGCTTTTAGTGTTTTATTTGCCAGAAAGTGAACTAAGAAAGTTTACCAGGCTTTTGCAAATAGAACAGAAAGTTTGGCAGACAATTTGAAGCTGCTATAACGTGAGCTGTACGAGAAATTAGGAACAGATCATCAGGTTCAGGAAGTGCCTGAAACAGTCAATAATGAAGCAGGCCGAAATCATCTAGTCTAAAAAGAAAAACCATTTTGTATAAATTTTACACCTTGTTCCCTTTTGCAAGAAGAAAAGTAAACTCCAGCATTAAAAATACAACCACTGAATGAGCGCTTTTAATAAACAACCTGCATCATTCAATATAGGAAACCCTAAATGAACATAAATCCTTATGTTCATGTAAGCATGAGCTGTCATGCTTGCGCTGTCATCAGCTCATGAGATTCAGGCAAGCATGAGCTGCCGAGTTCGAATTTCTTGCCAGAAATTCTTTGTAGATATCTAACAACGAAGAATTCTTAATAGTAGTTTCATAGTCGACTTTTTAGCTAACTATGAATCCGTTCATCAAAGAAGTTAACTAAGAGTTACGAAAAAACCGGCAAAATCTACTTATTAGTTGACTACTAAAGTAAATCGAACGAGGTTCAGCAGTCTTTTTGCTGGTTTTTGATCTTGTTTGTTGTAATTGAGCTTCTGATGAGGGTAAAAATCTGTGCCGCCAGTCCCTCAGAAATCATAAGTCCCCTTATTGATTGGTACTTTCTGCTAAAATCACTGTTGTCAGGAATTTCCTCAAGGGCCCAATTTGGTGGCTTATGATCACTTTTGCTGTAAATGAGCCCCTGCCTATTCCAAAATTCTTTACCTTTCCAAGAATTATTTGACTTGAAATGCGATTTGGAAAGCATTATTTGATTTTGAAATTTATTCTTGGTTCACAGCTATTGTATTTTTGTTTTTTATTTTTCTTTCACATTGACAATATCTTTTTTTTTTTTTTTTTTTTTTTTTTTTTTTTTTTTTTTTTTTTTTTGATTGGCTATTGAACCATCAGTCGATAGTTCAAAATCTTCAAAGTTACCATGTTATTAGAATATCTCTAATTCTTTCTTATATGTTCCGTTACTTTGAATTAGGTTTCGCTTCCGTTTACTTCCGTTTACTATATGTTCCGTTTACTTGGACATCAGTCAACATTTAAAAATTTTCAGAGTCGCAATTATTATTGACAATATTTCCAAGCCTTTCTTGTGTGCTCCGTTTTTCTAAATTTTGTTTGTTTGCCCATAAGTCAATAAATCAAAATCTCCAAAGTCACCATTGTTATTGACAGTATCTCCAAGCCTTTCTTTTATAATTTTTTTGTCTAGTTATTTGGCTATCAGTCAATGATCTAAATTCTTCTGAGTCACCATTGTTTAGATATCTAACCCACTGGGGATTCTTCTTAGCGGTAAGATTGCAATAATTGGTCAATTTACTTGTTGATGCTTGTGATATCATTCTTGCATTCACATTTTTATTGTAGGATTCAGAATTCTGAAGTTCTGAAGCCTACCAGTATTTTAAATACTGGTAGGCTTCCACCAATCTATCGGCCTAAATTTTAAAATTTCCATCCAGCTCTTCATTTTTAATAAAACTGTCTTCATAAATTTTCAGAATCAGTTTAATGAAAACAGCTGTCATAGACACATTAACAAAATGCACTAAAAGGCGCTGTTTTTTACATGAAAAACACTTCACTACATTTTATTAAAAGCACTTGTAAGGAAAGGAACAAAGGAGTTACTGAGTCTGTTTGTGCGGCACGAGACGGGCATAAGCTTGCTCTGGCTTCTGGTATTTGCGCGGACATGCATTTCAGGTGGTAATATTGTCCGGTGTACACGCAGTATAAAGATATAGCAGTAAGTTTACCACAGATAATTTTTGGCTCTTCATTCTCGGTGCAAACAAACAGCTCCTCCCACTTCTTCTTGCATTAGCGCGTACAAACAGCTCCTCTCATTTGATCTGCCATTAGCGGTCCAATTACCCTGGAACGCGTATTTTGGCCGAAACTTTCTCAAAACGCCTTTAAAACCAACTTGAGACTTCGAAACCTATTTTTAATTCCTAAAAACATCTAATAATAATATTGCACTACTAATTACCGATTTTCATATATGTATTGGAATAAATTAATTTAAAATTAGTTTCTTCAAAATTTAGTATTCCAACGTTGAAGCCAAGTTTCGCGTTCAAGAGAAATCTGACTTGTCTACCCGTGAAAAGATTTAATGTCGCTTATGTTTCTACGTTCTCTGGAGCACTCGCACCTCGGTCCGGGTTTTATAATGGGTGAGATAGGGAAAGATCATACTGCCTATGATTTATATACTGTAGATGTACAAGACTAGACGATAAAAACTGGCCAAAACGAATCATCGGCTGAAAACGGTGATCACGAAGGCTTGGTATTTCAAGTGACTTCAGAGCGGAGTTGTAATCTACATATTTGTCACGAAGAATGTCCTTTACAGCTCGTTTTTGGATCCCCTCCAAATCATCACTGAAATAATCTATGTGATGAACTTGCGGGCCCCAGACGGGACACGCATATTCAAGGATGGGTCGAATAGCATAATGCCATAGTGTCCGCATAGCATAATGCCCCTACTTTACCAGCTCTTGTACGTGAATAGAGAACGAACAGTCCACACTAAAGGTGACGCCCAAGATAGTCGCACACGAAGCAGAAGGGAACAAAGTCGCGGGGCAGGTAAAATCGCCTTTAAGTGGGTTAAACCTCAAAACCTTTGATTTATTCTCGTTAATTTGAAGACTGTTATCAGTACACTGTGATTTAAACTGAACGAAAAAATTTGGGTCAAATTGGGCTGCATCTTGCGAATCCTTTACGTAGTATTTAAGAAGCGCAGACAAATCATCGACGAATTCAAAGCGATCATCGAAGCCAGAAAGGACGTAGTTGATAACAGCCAGGAAAAGAAGAGCTGCTAATTTGGCACCTTGTGGGGCACCACATGTAATTTCCGTCCATTCCGATTCAATATCACCGGGAAAAGGGCTGCCTTTGGCCTCTCACCAGTTCCCTTTCTTTCACTTTTGAGATACGGTTAAACAGTCTTGTTGGGAAACGGTATGTATTGGACAGGGTCCTTAATTGGCTGGGGGGGGATTAGGGACATTCGTACCTAGATCTCGCTGCCCTCTCTTGTTTTATTTTGAAAAATACCTTTTCTTTCATTAAAAAATCGAAAAAAGCAAAATTGTTCTTTTCCCCTGAATATTGAAAGACACCTTTTTTTATCTTCATAAAGATGAAATAGACTACCCCCTACTTCCCCCTCCATTTGTATGAATCAGCACTCTTGGCATTACAGAAAAATATTAAAAAACACTCAAAACAGTAACTGAATTTGTTATGTTTAGGTATATTTTTATTTGCCTATTCAAATAAAGCCAGAGCATTAAAATCCTCTAAAAAATGTTTCTAACTTTTCAGTTCCGTTTAAAAAAACTCCCTGATAAACTGGTTTGATCTTGTCCTTGTTCTTTGTCCTAGTTCATTTGTCCTTGACACAAAAATGCCCACTGTTTCGCAAAACTTATTGATTTATCTACTTAATCAAAAGATTGACAATTCAAGATATAATTTCTTGTGCAACGGTTAAAATAGGAAGAAGTTGTTTAATTTTATGGTTTTTTATGGCCCCAGTTTAAACACTTATGTAGAGGCTTGAAGTTCTCTGGGTTGGTAGAGGGCACATTTTCTGGTAAAAGTGTATCATCAGAAATTGATCTTGGGTTTACCGCATACCTTTGCCGCTTCATCCCAGGGTCCCTTTGACTCTTTGGAAAAGCTTCACTTTTTAGTTACAATTGGATTCGCTCCCTTTAGTTTAATTCTGGTATTTGTAATCAGAATCGAGGATCGCCAAATATAAACTGAATTATAAATGTTATTAAAGTTGTAAATTTATAATTTATATTATAATATATTATATTCAGAGAAACAATTTTTTTGCGTGTGCTTTTTTTTACAAACTTTACTGTTATTATTTCTTTTAAAGTACCTTTTTCTATTCCTTTTTCTTTTTCTTTTTTGTAACTTTTTTTCTTTTCTTTTTTAAGTCACCGGTTACACCATTAGTAAACAATGTTGCATCTTTAAGAGCCAAATTTTCTGGGATGCTAGAAGAAATTTCAAAAGAAGAAATTACTCAAGGTATGTAAATTTAATCATCACTGTGTCTGTCAAAAAAATATTTTTTTGACAGACANCGCAACTCTCACGCCTCTTTCTAACGTGTTATCGTTAGAAGTAATAGGGAATATAGAGTTTATCTAGTTACGCAAATCTCACGCATATTCCTAACGTGTTATCGTTAGAAGTAATAGAAAATATAGAGTATCTAGTTACGCAACTCTCACGCCTCTTTCCAACGTGTTATCGTTAGAAGTAATATAGAATATGGAGTACCAGTTACGCAACTCTCACGCCTCTTTATAACGTGTTATCGTTAGAAGTAATAGGGAATATAGAGTATCTAGTTACGCAACTCTCACGCCTCTTTCTAACGTGTTATCGTTAGAATTAATAGAGAATATAGAGTATTGAGTTCCGCAACTCTCACGCATATTTCCAACGTGTTGTCGTTAGAAGTAATAGAGAATATAGAGTATCTAGTTACGCAACTCTCACGCCTCTTTCTAACGTGTTATCGTTAGAAGTAATATAGAATATGGAGTTTCTAGTTAAGCAACTCTCACGCCTCTTTCTAACGTGTTATCGTTAGAAGTAATAGAGAATATAGAGTATCTAGTTACGCGCTTCTTTCTAACGTAGAATAAAGAGATTATAGAGTATCTAGATATGCGCCTCTCACGCCTCTTTCTAACGTGTTATCGTTGAAAGTAATAGAGAATATAAAGTACCTAGTTATGCGACTCTAACGTGCTATCGTTAGATGTAATAGAGAATGTAGAGTATCTATGTGCCTCTTTCTAACGTGTTTTCTTTGGAAGTAATAGCGAATATAGAGTATCTAGTTACGCGCCTCTCATGCCTGTTTCTAACGTGTTATCGTTGGAAGCAATGGCAAGTCTTTCAATGTGAACACTATAGGAATATCTAAAATTTACATAAAAAGCCCTAATCTTGAAGCGACTATCTTCAGTGAGTCTGATTATTTGGTTTTTAACTTTATTCAAAGATTAACGCAGAATAAGTGTTTTTTTTTATTTACTTTTAATATTTATATGGTATATATTCAGAGTTGAAAGGTCCGTTTTTCATTTCCTATTTCATTTCTTTTTTCCTTTTATTCATTTTCATTTATGTCTTTCAAGCTAATTTGGTATTGGAATTTTATGCAACCTCGTGTTGCGTTACCAATGCATAACAGGGCTTATCAAAAAGTATTTAAACTGGATGAAGAGGGGGGATTCTTCCCCCCAAAAACTTGCTCCCTCCCGCAGAAAAAAATCTTGTCATAGTGTAAGATACATCGTTCCTTTCCTGAATATTTTTTCTTGTCTTGAATTATAAATATTCACTTTGGGAATTATAAAACTATTTGGTAATTATGAATTACTGAATTGCAGTTGATACTAAGATTTAATGTGCATTAGCCTTGGGAATTAAAAATCATGAATTGTTAACTCGGTAGCTATGAATTTCTTAACATTTTCCATGTCTAGAGCAGTGGCGGATCCAGGGGGAGGGGGCGCCCCCCCCCAACGTAGTCTAAAGTGGTGTAATTTACTTAATTAAAATAAGTTTTCGTTAAATAAACTTGCTCCTGACACAAGTTTATCGGATCAACCTATTTTGCGCCCCCCTAAAAAAAATCCTGGATCCGCCCCTGGTCTAGACTTGATAAATATCGCCCTGAGAACTATGAAACTATTACTCGGTAACAATGAATTATTTGTGTTGCTATAACAATGAAACCTTTACTTAGTAATTAATTAAAAAAAATTTTCCACAAAATAAGTTTTTCAAAAAAAGGTAAAGAACTCCATTAAAACAAAAATGAACAAAAATAGAATCAAATAATCTACCAAGCATACAACTACCACAAATCAGTATCATTAAATAAATGAAACCCAAAACAAACAGAAATTAAAATTAAATGACAGAGTCCAACTCACAACGAGCAGAAATTAATATGAGTTGGGTTCTAAACCCCATCCTTTCTAAAAGCCAGACTATAATTTGTACTTTACTGAAAAAAAAATTCAAATGAATTTACTGAAAAAAGTGTCCATTGTCAGTTTAATATACATATGCTGATATTTATTCCTTAAAATCTCAATTAGTTTTTGATTTCTTAAAGTTATAAAAATGAAAACATTTAAAACATTTTTTTTAGTGTGGTTTAAGGCTTTTTTAAGGGGGCTTTGGGGTTTAAGATTGGTACTTCTGAGCTATGAATTGGGAATTGAATTTCTCATTTAATGAATTCACAAAGAAGTTCTGATTATTTTTCATGTCTAGATTTTATGGACATTGGCCTAGGGAATACAGCATCATTTGTTGTTCAAAGTCAGTGCTCAGTTGACGAGATGCTAATTCAGACTGTTGTTTCCAAAGAGATATTATCATCCGTCCAATCTATTTTAAGTGTAGATCGAGACATTGACCTGACAGAGGTCGTTGATCAACAAATATTGGCACTTCGAAGCATTGAAGTAAGTACTTATTATTAAAAGAGTATGTGTAACTGATGTAATTGATAAAACGAGATTAAAAAAAGAAAAAAAAAAGAAAAAAAACAAGAGAAGAAAGAAGGAAAGAACGAAGAAGAAAGAAAAGATGAAAACAAAGAGAAAAAAACATCTTCTTTTTGTAAAAAAAAAGAAAGAAAGACAAAATTTCACGTAGTGTTACCAAATAAATCCAAAATTTAATACTGCTTCTAGCAACAATAACTCGCTGTAGCACCAAGCCGACTGACCTCAACACATCTAGCTCCTTCTCCACTCCAGTCTTAATGATAAATCTAATACTAACCTCCAATTATATAAACTTAAATAAAAATTTAGTTTCGTTTTTATTTTGTGGCTTTCTTTTTAATATTTTTTAACATTGGGCCAAAGATAAAGTGGTGTTTTGGTTAAAAGCCAAAAGACGTGTAGTGGGGCACACTTTCTAACTAGATATATATTTTGCAAATGACACCCCGGTTGCTAATAGTGTGGTGAATAGGTTTTTTAGATATGATGGTTGCGAAGTTCGAGATAAATTACTGAAGATTATGAATAAGAATTTTGAAAAAGGGAATGTACCTATCAGTTTTAGGTAAACTTTAATCAAACCCCTGTATAAGAAAGGTGACAAGAGTGTGTAGGGTAACTATAGAGGTGCTAGTTTGGTTTTTGTAGGAAGAAAATTCCTTAGTATAACAGATACTGTTTAGATTAGTGCTGTAGGTAAACTTTCAAGAGAAAAACAGTGCGACTTTAAGAAGAGGAGAGGGTGCGTTGGCCAAGCTTTTACTCTTAAATTTATAGTTGAGAAGTTCCCGAGTCATCAGACCCTTTTAGTCCTTGGCTTTATTAAATTAAAAGAACCAGTTTTTTCGACTGAAAATAAGGAGCAACATTAAAACTTAAAATGAACAGAAATTATTACGTATATGAGGGGTTGGCCCCCTCGTCAATACCTCGCTCTTTACGCTAAAGTTCGAATTGTGTTCCGATTCTTTAAGAATGACCCCTGAATCACAAAGGCCGTTTAGTTAGAATAAATAGCTCTTTTAAATTACTAAAAAAAACTTTACCCTACAGAGCGAGGTATTGACGAAGGTTACCTAATAATTTCTGTTCGATTTAAGTTTTAACGTTGCTCCTTACTTTCACTCGAAAAAACTTGTTTTTTATTTAATTTCTGGTCGTTTTTTAAATAATGCTGGGAAGTTCGGTGCCCTCTTCATGGAAAATTATCTTCCTCCGTGAAAAATTCCTCTATAGAAAGATCCTCACACATAGCCCCCTCTCCCCCCCCCACCACCACCAGAAAAAATCCCCCCTGAAAACGTCTGTATATTTCCCAATAACCAATACTATAAGTAAACAATGGGCAAAGTTCATAACTTGCAGCCCTTCCCTCGGGGACTGTGGGGGATTAAGTCGTCCCCAAAGACATAGTTATTAGGTTTTTCGACTATGTTGAACGAAATGGCTGTCTCAAAACTTTGATAAGTGAATGTGGGGAAAAAATGAGCGTGGGAGTTTTTGGCCATTTAAAAAGGGCACTAGAACTTTTAATTTCCGTTTTAATGAGCCCTCTCGCGACATTCTGGGACCGCTGGGTTGATCCGATCATCCCTGGAAAAAAAGTATAATAAAATAAACACGCATCCGTGTTCTGGGTAAAAATACAAAATTCTACATTTTTGCAGATGGGAGCTTGCAATCTCTACACTAGGTTTATCTGATATGCTGAATCTGATGGTGTGATTTTCGTTAAGACGTTTTTAATTTTAGGGGATTTTTCTCCCTTTTTTCGAAAATTAGGCAAATTTTCTCAGGCTGGAAAATTTTGATGGGTAAGACTAGGCTTGATGAAACTTATATATTTAAAATCAGCATAAAAATCTGATTCTTCTGATGTATCTATTGGTATCAAAATTTCTTTTTTTGGAGTTTCGGTCACTATTGAGTCGGGTCGATCCTTACTTACAGTTCGTTACCACAAACTGATTGATAGAAGATGATCAAGCGTTTTATTCAAACGATGGAAGAGCTTAAGGGGAGGTCCCATCCTTGTATGATACCCCAGATAAATGCATTAAAGTGATTAGTGCTATGCACGAGAATAAATTTGCTGCAATTAAGGTAGGAAATGAGGTTAGTAGCTGGTTTCGTATTGAATCTGGAGTTTGGTAGGGTTGCGTTCTATCCCCATTTATGTGGAACATTTTGATGGACTTTGTCCTAAGGAACACGGCAAAGTCTATTGGAGAGCATGGAATCAAATATAAAAGTAAAACTCTCATAGTCTTAGAGTATGTTGATGATTTGATTGTTCTAGATGAAAATGTTAGCAAAATGATTTTTTTTTTTTTATGTTTTGAGAGCTCTGAACGTAAGAACAGGCTTGAAAATTAATGTTGAGAAGAGTAAGGCGCTTTGACTGGGAATAAGTGAAGGTGACTAGTTAATGTTGGGTAATGAGAAGATCGATCAAGTGGAGAGCTTCACTTACCTTGGTAGTATTATTAGTAAAGATGGTGGGAGTAGTGAAGATGTTAAATATAGAATAGCCAAGGCCCAGGGTGTTTTTTCATATTTTAAAAACTTAGGCAGAATATGAAGAGGCGTCTGCGAACCAAGATTAGAATTTGGAAGCTACGATAATGACAGTGATCAAGTATGGTCCTGAATCGTGATCGCTCTGGAAGACCAGATCAGGATTTATTAGATGTTTTCCAGAGTCAATTGGTTGTCTGAGTGACCGCATTTCAAACAGTAAGCTGTACGATAAACGTAGTTCTATATTGTTTTCTAGGGCTATGATGAGCGAAAGGATAAAATGGCTAGGACACATCCTGCGGATAGAGGATGACATATTGCCAAAGATCGTCTTTTTCGGCCAACCATCTAGTGCTAAATGAAAAGCTGTCTGTCCTAGTATTGAGTGGGAGGAGGTCGTAAGGAGGGTTTTAAGGGCTGTTGAAACTTTTTGGGATGATGTAAGGAGGGAGGCTTTAAATAGATTGGGATGGAGAAGCAGCGTGAGTAGCTCTGTTTGGCTCATGCTGCTTGGTGCTGGAGTGAGGTGTTTGTATTAGGAGTGGTATGAGTAGTAGTAACAAAAGTAATGGTAGCAGTACTGTTAGTAACAGGAGTAGTAGTCGTGGTAGTAGTAGTAGTAACAATGGTAGTAGTAGTAGTAGTGGTAGTAGCAGTAGTAAAGCACAACAGACTCCTCTATTGTCAATTTCACACACTCTTTTTCTTGACTCTTACAAAAACGCTTATCATTCCCTTATCAAAAATCTTATTCCGTTATTAAAACCCTTATTGATGCATTTGTTAGCTAGAATGGTTGAAACTGTCAGTTTAAACTGTCTGCAAACTGCTTGTCTTAGAAGTAAACTGCTTTTTTGGAAGTAAACTGCTTTTCTTAGAAATAAATTGCTTTTTTTGGAAGTAAACTGCTTATCTTACCAGTAAATTGTTTTTTTTTTTATTTTAAGTAAACTGCTTTTCTTAGCATAAACTCATTTTCGAGAAAACGAAGTTGCAATGAAGTCACTTATCGTATATGATTAACTGTGATAAGTTATTGTAAGCCCCAATTTTAGGTTTTTCTGTGAGGACAGGCAGTTTCTAACTGATTGGGCTGGAGGCTGGAAATCACCCTTTGTGAGCAGAGGTATACGGCAGAATTTTCCCTGAGCAAATAAATCTAAAAGCCATGTGATATTAGGGTTCGGTCATTCTTTAATAATGAAATGAGGTCCTTACGGTTATCGAATTGTGTTGAGAGTGGAAGAATTTTTTTTTTGCATTTTCTGGGAAATCTGGAGGGTTAAGGAATTTGAGAAACTAAGTTCTTGGAGAGGATGAGGGGGAAGAACTTTATATGGTAATTGATGGTGATGGCAGATGGCAATTCGAACTCGGCAGCTCATGCTTGCCTGAATGTCATGAGCTGATGACAGCGCAAGCATGACAGTTCATGCTTTCTTGAACACAAGGATTGGCAATTGATGGTGAATGATGTTTTATTAGTATTAGGAGTCTGCCATGGTTTATTCCTATGGACATGACCCACCGTGAGGGTGCTGTGTTTTTGAATGTGTTTTTAGAGTAGTGTTTATGAAAGTGTTTTTAGAGTTGTGTTTTTGAATGGTGTGTTTTTGAATGTGTTTTTAGAGTAATGTTTTTGAATG